>PNEQ01018779.1:0-25479 GCA_003012365.1 Medauroidea extradentata | reverse complement strand
CTTGAAAACACTGACACAACGTAGCTGTCTACAGACCAATACCAGGCATCCAATATTACAATATCGGGATTCTTATTGGCTCAGTCAAATAGGACAACAGCTCCACGTACAAGCTAAAGCCAGTAATCTTCTGGTAAGCTGGACGTGTATTGAAATCCATCAAACAGTCAACTTTTCCCGCGATAAACCATCATCTCTACTTATAACATTTTGCCGCTCACATGTTCGTCTTCAATTTATCCCACCATTCGCGTATTGTGCTTAATATGCGGTTGTTTATGGACAACCTGTAGAGTACATGAAGTGGATTTCTGAAATGTTTGCAACTTCAATATCTTTATTGTTTTGTCATGGGAGACAGATCACAAGAAAAAACTCGAGAGACTACAGCGGTCAAGAAAGTAACAGGAACCACGACGTGTGTATTCCAAAAAAAATTAACGAAATGATAAGCTATGCCATTTGAACGTGGATAACATAAAACAATCTCTCTTTTGTCTGCTTCTTTAGAAAATCCATAAATTCAAGGAGAGGAGGATGAATCTTCGTTTAGAAAAAATAGTGCTTTAACTGTCGGTGTTCATGTGCAAACACAGCGAGGCCATTGGAGACGATGACGTACTTCTTGGTACAACAACAGAAGTTAGGAGAGGAGTCGACCATGATATTAAAAAAAAAAAAAAAAAAAAAAACATCCTTACATGAATTTGCCTGGAGTGATTTTTGAGAAACCATGGAGTAAGTGAGAAATTTTGGTCAGCGTTCATCATCGAGGTCTTCAGCGCTGGTAAGGGGTGACATGAGGCAAGTATAGAGCGATGCCGGAATGAATGGTGGGGGAAACGGGAGATACCCGAGACAAGCCGCCGACCAGCATCGTGCGGCATGATTCCCACACGCGAAAATCCGGAGACCGACCCCACCAGGAATCGATCCTGGATCACCGTGGTGGGAGGCGAATGGTCTGACCTTTCGGCAAACGCTGCCTCTAGAGAAACTATGGAAAACCGAAATCAGGATGGCCGGAGCCAAGGATCGAACACAAGTCCTCCCGAATGCAAGTCTTACGTGTTACCGTTGCCTCACCTCGACGTCCCCGTGACTGTGTTACAAACTTTCAGGAATGTTTAAATAGGAAATATATAAAAAATTAAGACCAAGTCTACTCACCGTAGTGGCACACTTCAGTTCAAAGTCATAATAATCTAGCATGAAAGTTGACACGTATTATTTAACTATTGAAATCACTCAGGAGGTCGAAGAGTGCACGCCTTTGTTAATAATGGCAATTTAGCGCTTGATGCCTGTATAAGTGTCGCTATCAACTCTCTCGTGTTGATTTAGAGAAATAGATCTGAACTTAATGAAAGTGGCGAAATGAAGCTTCGTGAGAAGCAAATGAAGAAATAAGTGGTTTAAGTTGTTAATATTTTCTACTTTCGTTATTATTTCTCTTACCGTACAGTTAGCCAAAATTCTCGTCGATAAGTACTTCTGGGTTCATCAAAGACAAACTTTTAAAGACGCAGTCTGTGTGCGTGCTTCAGGAACCTACCTAGTAGAGCAGAAATGGCGTTGAAAAAAAGCTCTTTAGCTGAATTAGAGTAGGATTTTTCAGTCACGTCATTAGGATATTGATGAATGACTGTAATACTGTTCAGGAGTTTGAGATGCCTAAGTTGAATATTTTTCTTAAATTCGATATCCGGAGCATATATTTTGACACGTTATTTTATGTATGTTAACGTGTAGTATTCGCTTCGTACTTTTTTCTTCGATATCTTGAACCCTGTGCATTCAGTTTTACTTCTTTGTGGTTGTTTATATATATATATATATTGTTAAGGTGATTTCTTCTACAGGTTGGAAAGAAAATGTGTTTTCTTATGGAAGAGTTTTCCACGGGGAAAATTTCTGTCGCTAGTTTCGCTGTTATCGCTAAGGGACCAGAAAAATACGAAACTGAAGTAAAATGAAAATTAAGTAGGCTTGGAAATGACAGAAGTCATTTAACTTAATTTTAAAGTGAAAATGAACCATTTTCGCGTTTAAAATCGTCAACTTTATGCAACTTAAAATTCAGGAAAGCTCTGTGATTGGTCAGTTTGCTCCCATTACCGATACCAGCGCTCAATCGGCAGAAAACTTACCTATGACAAACTTTTAACATTGATCTTTCGTACCTGTAGCGACTTTCCTCTGTTCACAACTGCTTGAACTGCGCTCGAGAGTAGTTAGTGAGGAGTTGATCGAGTATCTGTCAGGTGAGCATGGCCTCGAGCAACTTTATTCGGTTAACGTTTTGTACAATTACAAGAAAAACTGACATTTTGCCTTACCTACCTATCCTCGTGAGGTTTTGTAAACGTCTCTAGTTGGAAAGAAAGGGAGAGTTATATATATATATATATATAGGCTATATATATATATATATATATATATATATAGAGAGAGAGAGAGAGAGAAGAGAGTAAAAGCTACGATAAAACGATCAGGAACGGCTGGCAAATCGGTTTTAAAAAACCCTTCGTTACACTCTGGCAGTCTGCCAAACGTTCAGTTCGTTACGCTCTGAAGAACATGAGGAACAAAAGAAAACTGTCTGAAACGTTCTGTGTTGAATGAAATACACAAAAGAAAAAAAATTAGGTTCTTTTATTCCCACGGGCGTTAAGTGTTTTATTGTCTAATCGTTCATAATGCGCTCTTACCGAATTATTTGTACATTTTGAAAGAAAAATTTGTAACCCAGTATATATTGTGAAAATCAAAAATTATTTAAGATGTATTAAAAATATTTACATGCAAGAAACATACGCACGTATCTGTAGTTATTATAACAATTTATGAGCTTGTACGAACAGATATACATAAATATCTTTAAATATATGGTATTCAGCATTTACGTCTTCAGACAATATCGCCTCAACTTAAAAACTTTTATATAGAAAATTCGACCTCTCAGTTTTAGCCAGTGATAGAAATGTCTGATTGAAAGCACATAAAAGTGCTTCGGTTCATTTTAAAATGTGAAATTTTAAGTGTCTGTAGTAAAACATTGTTCGCGGCGTGAGAAATGTATACGGAAACATTTCGTTTTGAAGTGAAGCGAGGTGAGATTTTTATCAGTTCTTAAGGCGGCCGCCTACCCCACGCTTTAAATGCATTGCAGTGTGTTCGTATTGTTGCAATATTGCCTGGCAAGCGGGACAGCAAGACGTCTGAGCGGCAATCAGGTCAGCGTTGGGAAACCACGGAAGACAGTAACTCACCTCACCCCCCTCGTGGTTGCACAATATCGAGCACAAGCACGCTGATATATGGCGCTGTTACCAAGCAAACGGGGTCTGTCTGTCGTCTGTCGTCGAGCGAGTAGTCCACCAGCATTCATCAGATCAACAGCAGTGCAGTTCTCCGCCGGGGACTCGGGCTCGAGCCCCGGCGGGTGCGTGAACGTCCGTCGATGCCGTCTCCTCATCAATCCAGCTTCGGAACGGTCGTCAGATCCAGTTATGTGGCAGCAACTCTCAACTTAACATAATAATTTAATAATCAGTAATATTGCGCTCCCCTCCTAATAAATAGATCACATTGTAACATATTTTGTATTCAGAGTACCTGCCATTGTAGTATAGTAAATGTCCGTTCAACCATAACTGTCTCTTAGTCTTTTAACCCTAAATAGCATCTTAATAAACCCACAGTGTAGCTACCATCTGAGTGAAACCCCCCAAACTAATAACAACTTATGAACCTACAATATAATAAAGACTTTAAAGTAATCATTTTGTAACAGTATACAGGTTTTTTTCTACGAAAATATTCCACGTGTACCAATTGTGTCAACGTACGAAAAGAAAACAAACTTCAGACAAGGTCGTAACCTCATTGTTAAGACGCCACGCTCATTAAAAATTCTGTTTATAAGCCATCAAACATGGCTAAAACGGCCTTTTCAGACTTACGTACTTCAAAATGTACTAATCGGATGTATGTGAAACTCAGATTGCGACCTGCACTGAACTTAGTTGCCGACTTTCCATCAATAATATTATATGGTCACAGCTTAGTGTCCCATAGTAACAACCGTTCGGCGGGAATCTTGCACGCTAGATCAGCGCTTGACTCGTTGAGGTGACGCGGCATTTGATGCGCTCTTCAAGGTCGACCTTACTGCTCCGTCGCTTTTGAGCCTCTCACGCTCGGGTAGGCGGCGCCCTTAACATCGAGATATTTAGCGCTGGTGAGGGGCGACATGACGTGAGTATGGAGCAGCGCTGGAATGATAGGGTGGGGGAAACAGGAGATCCCCGAGAAAACTCACCGACCAGCGGGGAATCGAACCCGAATTGCTTTGGTGGGAGGCGAAAGGTCTAACCTCTCGACCACTGCGGCCCACATTTCGTTTTGAATTTGCTATAGGTAATAACTTTAGGATCGTTTTGTTTCTAAAAACTAACAGAAGATCAGTCTACATTCGACTGTGTTACTCCACACAAATGCGCGCAGTAGAGAAAGCATACAAGGGAACTCACCAACGCATTCTCGATTAACTAGCAAATCATTTTTAATTGGGAAGAACTTTTTTTTTCGCGCACATATAGGATTATGTTAACAATTATTCTAACTCACGTTTTTATTAAAGATGGCCTCTGTAGCGTAGTAGGTTAAGCACCGGTATACGGTGCGATAGGTCCAGGGTTCGAATCCCGGTTCGAGCATATCTGTTGAATTGTCCCTTCACCTCACTTCGCCCTCATCGGCTCTAAAGACCTCGTTATTTAAGGGCCGTAAAACCATCTGTCCTCACATATTTTTTTAAAGTATTTACAAGATTTTGAATTAACGTTGGCTTTCTGCGGATATTTTTACGTGTGTGTATGTGTGTGTGTGTGTGTGTGTGTGTGTGTGTGTGTGTGGGTGTGTGCGGAGTGTACACTGATGTGTGTAGAGTTTCACAGTTGTACGAGAATTTGCACGGTAGAGTGTATTGAGTGTGGGTGTGAGTATATGGGTATAAGGTATGTGTGTGGAAGGGTTGTGGAGGGGAGAGGGGTTGTTGTGTGGTTGTGTGTGTATGGATATGGGGCGTGTGGGGAGCGTGCATCGATGCGTGTGTGTGTAGCATCACAGTGTTGGGAGTGTTTGCGTGGTAGGGTGTGTGGTGCGTTGGTACAGGTATATAAGTGGGTAGTGTGTGTATGGTGTGTGTGTGTGTGTGTGTGTGCAGGGGCGTATCCATGTGTCCACCCTCTTATGTGTAAAATAACCGCACACCGGCGAAGTTTTTCGACAAAGCACTAGGTAAACTGTACGAATGATATATTTAACAGGGTTATTTCACCCGCGTGTTCTCTCGTTTCGTTCCCTCGCTGTTCAACTACCCGCCTTTCTTCCCATTAAAGTGGGTTGCAGCCACCCAGGGGTACGCGCTGCTGCAATCCCAGCAACCAAATTAAATTTTGCGCTGTATAAAAGCGCCCCTAAGCGAGGGTCTGCTAAATGACACACATTCTGTGTAATTTAAAGCCATAACACAGGCATTGGATACCTTTCTCCCAGCAGCCCCCTTTCCATTCTCTTTCCTAAAGCAAGCAATAGAATACAACTCAACTAGCACAAAGTACAAGTTTAAAACCTTTTTCCTTTGAAACTGCATATCTTCCTAAAATTAGAGCAGTTATGATAATTTGTTAGTGTAAATCTTGGAGAAACAGGTGCTGACTCTTAGGAAATTTTATATATAATATATTTATTATTACTATACTATCATTATTATTATAAATATGTTTATTTATAAGCTTTAAAGTACCCTACAATATCCATTCGACCCATTGCAGGATGACACTGATACAAAAACCAAATTACAACAGACATAAGGACAAGTACAACACTTTAACAAGATAGCATGCACAAAAAGAAAGACAAAACCGAAAAACAATAACAAAAAAATTACCAACACATATAGTGCAGACAAATATTTGTCCAATCACGCATTTCCAATGTTACTAAAGTCAAAAACAGCATTTTTTTCACTTTAAAGATACAAAAATTAAAAACTTTTTAAAAGTGCTTAATGCTTCTGTTAACTATATAATTTATTTTTGGACAGAAATATCAAAATTCCTACCAATATGGTCTAGCACTTTAAAACCTCTATTTTTACAAAGGTTTACAATCAAAGTAATAAAGCTAATAGTTAACAAAAAAGAGAGCATCATTGACTATCCCACGAGTGTGCAAGGCGTAAGTCTGAAAATCAGTAAGAGTGTGTGTACAAATTAAAATAGATCTCGTGCTGACATAATATCACGAAGACTGTTTTAAATAGTTTATATTGGACTGACTAAACGATTCGAGTCAGTGATGATAATGCTGTTCCATATGACTCAATAATATTCCAACTTAGACCTTATCAAAGGGTATTGCTACATACTAATGAATCAAGAGACAATGCAGTCTTAGTGATGTATTTGACTAGCCCAAAAGTTCGTTGAACATTAGAAATTAAAGAAGCAACATGAAAATGAAAGCGAAGTTTACTACCTAATAATATTCCAAAGTCAGGAACAGTATCAGTACGCTTAAATTTGCAATTATTAACTACGTAGTTAAATTTTACAGAATTAGTTTTACGAGAGAAACTGATCGGCCTATAGATTCCTGATATTGTTACTAAACCACTTTCTAACTAAGTCAATATCCCCTTGAAGTTTATTACAATCAGAAACGTTACTAATTTTAGCAAAAAAATTTAGGTTGTTAGCATACAATAAACAAACAGAAATTTTAATTGTTGACCAGGACATTTATAAACAGATTTAATAACAGCGGCCAAAGTGTCGCCTTGAGAAACCCCAGTGAAGCAACGAAATATGTGGAGTAAGTGTTCGTTACATTGACAGTAAAATTTTAGTCCACCAGATAACTTTGCACCCATTTGATACAGAGGTAACTGTTCTACGAGCGTATGTTTACGAAGAACGCTGGAATGCTGACAAGTATGAAACGTTTTCTTTCGATCAGAATATATTGTATCATATTGAATTATCGATGTAACTGCTCCATACATCATATATGTGTAATCAAATAAATTAGTGGTGGCATTTTCTTTAGTTTGGTAACCATGCTGGTGAATGGAAATAACATTCTTAGAAAATTAAGGGGTTTTGATCCCTACCACCTAGGATTTATCTGTTTCTTCTTGATAACTTCTGTTCCAGTCGACATATCAAAATTTTTGTCATGACAGGACATAGATACAAACTTAATCGATTTTCTGTAATTGCTGGAACCATAATATATTCATTATTTTGTAACGGGAAACAGCTGAAAAGGAAAAAATGCTTTATTTACGGGAGCGACTACAGAGGCCACAAAATTAGCAGAAATAATGTCATATGGATTCCAAAAAGTGAATGAAACCATAAACTATGCCTTGTCAGCGTGAAAAAAGTTGAACAATGTCTTATTCCCTGATTTATAATAAAAACAGTGAAAATTATCTGACAGGGATCAATCCCCCTTAAAATCCATGCGCCTACGTATGATTTTTTCCCATAACTTGGAAAACTGTACGTAGGAGCGGTATATGCCTATAGTTATTAATATTATGTTGCTCACTTTTTTAAAACAGAAATGTCATTTGCTTGTTTCCATACACTAGGAAAAATACCATAAGACGAACTAGTTCTGATAATCTTTGATGAAATGGGGTCAAAAATTTCAGCACAGGCTTTAATTAAAATGTTTGGGATTCTATCAGGTTCCGAAGATGCACTAGTTTTAAATTAAGCGCTCATTTATCGTAGGAACAGATAAATGAGAATTAACTTCAAAAGAAAAATGTTTGTTGGAAAATTTTGTAGATATTTATAAAGCTCTGCAAATAGCTCATCATAAAAACGATTACCTACTTTAACTGGTTCTTGTATTACATTATGACTAAGAATAGTTCAATTCGGCTGGTGACTATCTTTAATAAATTTTACATAATTCCAAATTTCCTTAGGATTACGTTTGCTATTATTTACATCAAGAGCCGCTTACTTTTATAAACTCTAATTTTACTTTTAACTAGTTTGCGCCGGGCAGAGAAAATTAAACAATTTTTTAAATTATTATAATTTAGTTTATTTTCGGTTCAGACTACCTACTTTAATAACATTTATTAGTACAGAGAAGAACCAAACAGGATATTTCTTACTGGATATCTAGGTTAGTTGCACATGAGTATCGATAATTTTTAAAGTATGACGAGCAAAATATTAAACCATATGATTAACAATGTTCATATTGATGATATGGCTCCAGTCAAGTATTATTAAAGCAAAATACAGCGAAAGATAGTCAAGAGAAAAAACATATTTGTTAAAATATCTCAATTCTGTGACCTCAAGCTGATAAGACCAAATAATAGGAGGATTACATTTATCTTCAGTAATTTAAGGACCGTAAGACCGGGAAACTTCAGCAGTATAACTATTAGCGAATACCATATCTGGTTTAGTAAAGTTAAATCGCGTGAAGTTATGTTGAATTAATACTTTCCAACAATTATTGCTCTTTTTTTGTAATTATATTCTACATTTTGAGTGCGATAATTAATCAATATAATGTAAAAACGTGGAATATATTTCACAAAAATTACATACTCATGAAAGCGTAATGTGGATTATTTATTAGAACCCATTACCTCCCTCCAACCCCCCAAATGATATGGACAGTTTAGTGAGATTTCTCAACGACAGCTACTCTTTTTACTCCTTACTATTATATATTGCGTGCGCCACACACATAGGAGGAATTATGTTACCTTATAACTCAGTTTCAAAAACGTGGTATTGTATATTTTTTATTGTAATAATTAGTATACTTCAGATTTAGTCATGTGTGTGAAATGTTAGGTATCGATTTTAAACAAGCTAAATTTATACCGAACATACAAACAAACATATAGACAGATAGGAAAGCGCGTTAATAAACGCGTGATAAAAATATAAATTCGTTGTTGTGAAAAAAAATAATACTGGGTTTCAAAAGGGCTCTCTTTATTGTGAATCGCCAGAATCAAAGCTATCACGTTTTCAGTTATTTCAAGAAAATAGTTACAGGAGTCAGAAATACATTATTTAATAAACCTTGAAGTTTCCAGCGAATGGTCTGCACGGGAAACAAACATCCAGCACAATAAAATAAAATAAAAAAACGTAATTTATTGTTGCGCAGCGCGTGGCTGGCCTAATTTGGCGTTGCCATGCCAGGGGCGCCTCATTTTTAATTAACGGAGCTGCGTTGCGCTGAAACAGCCCAGGTCCGCCGCGGGTGTTGGAACTGAATGGCGCGAGAGGCCGGCTAGTTCGGCGCGCCGCCGCGCAGATGGCGCGCGTGACGGAAATAAATTACATTCTACCCCACCCCAGGGTGGAGGTCGTTGTGAATTTCCTTCTCCCTCTACAACCCCTGTGGCGGGTCTGGCTGAGGGGGGTGAAAGTACACGGTGTGCTAACTGAAGTACTGATAGAATGTCGAAGTCCTGAGTTGAAGTGTTATACAGCAGGAAAATTAAAACCGTTTAACGAGGGAGACTGGAAGGGAAACGAAATGATGGTTCGGACTTCGCTGAAAATCACAAATACACATCACATCCGTAATACACCACAGTATTTTTAGTGGATTTTAATTGTTTTTATGGAAAGCATAAGATATTTTGACCGTCCCAAACAATCTATAGCTAGAGGTACGTAAATTTCGCAGATACATTCTAGCTCAGGTTGAACGCCAATTATGTATATCTGTGACTCGCTGGCGGCTGTTACGAAACGCGTTTGACTACTGCAAGCCAGTAGTAAATAAGGAAATAATACGAAGTGCTATCGCTTGCTACCTGCTTGTACGGTTATAAGCCAATAGATAATCGATTGTGGCCAGTGGGTGTATAGGACTGACAAGTCTAGGCTGCTGCCAGATGAATCCGCGAAATTGAATAGCCTACTTAGGGCCACGGAATTTTCACGAAAAGAATTTTGGCCAAGAGTGTTTCAGTGCCTTACATTCACACATACAGCTATGCTTCATGCTTATTGGCAGCGTATCTTTGTGAACCGACGTCTCTCATTTGACTGTGCCAGTAACTGTAACACCACACGCCCGTGATTGGCGGGTATAGCCCCAAGACACGTGAGCGTTAAAATGACCAATCGCTGACCAGCAGATGTGTGGATAAGTTACTGGAACAAACTGGGGCAAAACTCTTTTAGCGATAAGTAGAGACCTGAAAATTTTGCGGGTTCGTTGACATGTAGGCTAGTATGCAAGAATATTTAAGAACTGGAGCAGACAACAGCTGCTCATTAACTGCTTGCTGTTAAAGTGATAGGTCTGTATTAGTAGAGCCACGATTTTGTCGCGAAAAGATTTTTGCCCCACTTTGTTTCAGTGACTCACGTGCACATCGGCAGTTCTGTTTCAAGGTTATTGACAACGTGTCTTTGTTCAGACACGTTTCTCATTTGACTGTGCCAATCAGAATAAGATTATTGTGAGTCTGTACGCCTATAATTTTCCAAGGCAAATGAGAGTAAAATCATCCAAGCACAGACGATGTAGCAGACCTGAAGGTGTGCACATGACGCATTGAAACGAAATGTTGCAAAAATCTTTTCGCCATAAAATCGTGGCTCTATGTATTAGTTACATTTTTATTGTTAGCTCAAAGACATCCAGGAAGTGTTTAAAATAAAATTAAAGGCCACTTGGGAAAGTGACACAATCGTACAGTTTTTGGAATTCTATCACGTGCCCAAATGAAAACACGAATTTTTCAGGTCTCTAGCGATAAGTTCATAACACTATCTATATTTATACAAATGCCAGGTAAATTCGTGGGTTCAATGACCAACCGGCTGGACTCTAGTCTTGTGTTAACTTTGTCTTCAGGCACTTGTTTATTGGCTGTTGCCTAACAAGGTAGCGCAGGAGTCAGTAGATCTATAGGTTGTTCAGATTAAGCTGAGCACTTCGAAACATTTATAATAACCAAAAACTCTATTATATTGGGACCAATCGTGATAAGTTATCAGTGTGGTGAAACGTTTATACTAGTTTTTAGTTTCATGATAGTATTCACATTGAAAATAGTAAAGATGAATAGAAAATAGCTGAAAGAAAAATGTAAACAATGCTCACTTTATCGTGAAGAGTCTTTAACTGTCCTCATGCATATTTACTGTTGGTTCATAGCCTTCAAGAAGGAGTTTCAGTAACTGTGATCAAGTCGCGTTAGTTTTATTGCAGGCAGACTAAACTCTAACAGACTGTAGTTTTGTTGGACGTCTCCCGTTGGCCGAGAATGTAGCGGCCAGTTGCGGAAAATGCTTCTGGCCAATAATGGAAAGTTCCACGTATGCTGACCAATCACATATAATGCCATCACACTCACGCTCGTGGAGCGAGGTGGCGAAACGGCAACACGTCTGGACTCGCATTCGGGAGGACTCCGGTTCGATCCCCGGTTCCGGCCATTCTGATGTCGGTTTTCTATGGTTTCCCGAAAGCGCTCCGGGCGAATACTGGGATGGTTCCTTAACAAAGGCCATGACTGACTCCTCTCCCAGCTCTTGTCCTTGTATCACGTTGTGTTAACCTTCTCTAATGACCTCGCTGTCGACGAGACGTGAAGCCCAATTACCGTATCTTACCTCAGGTTCGTGGCTAACGTAATCAGAGATTGTGTTCTGGCATGCACATGCCTAAATAATCTGAATTTTGCTAGTCACTACCAATCCGGAAACTAACAAAAATTGTATAGAGAAGTTTGAAATCTTCTCAGAGGAACTCGCAAAATGTTTAATACCGGTAATTAGTTAAAGAATAATTATAGGCTACTGATCTTAATTTCAGTGCTACAGTAGAGTTTAATCAGCTTGTCACCCAAGGTAACAATCCGGGTACGATTACAGATTTTCATATTTTGCAGTGAGCTGGTTAAATTTTTATTCTGTGTAGAGTAGCTGGCTCCGACCTCACCTTTGCTTTCTCATCTGTGATGAATAGGGAAAGTAAACATTCGTGAGTTAAATGACCTGCTTGCTAGAATAAGCTGTTCTATACATACTCAAGCCCTGTCTATTCGTTTGTTGCATACTGTTACAGTGAGTAGCAACTAGCGGACAAATATTCATTACTATTGTGTGTACACATAGGGCCATGAACTCTAACATGCAGCTTATAGAACTTGCGCAATATTCTATTCCCTAATGATGACCCTGTCTGATGCGGAAAACACCGTGTATAATACTCAGACATTTTGGTTTTCTCTCGTCTACAATTTTTTTGAAGCAGCAGCATGCTATTGGAGCATTGTTTGCACGTAAAGTAAATATTGTTACGCAAACGTCTTAGTTCAAAATTTATGCACTGCTTTTAGAATAATCCTTGAAACCAAATAAAAGTTAAATGCTTTTTTCTATTGACTGTACTTAAAAGTGCGTGGTATGTATTTCAGCGCCAAAAGAATCAGTTTAGAATTGTTGGATTCTCGAAGCCAATTTGCAAAAATCATAAAACAGCAATCCAAGACAATAGTTTTTGCCAACTTTCTGAGCAAAAATTTTTCTCGAGTAATGTATACCTGATGAACAATCCCTGACGCGGAAATCTTTTACATTTAATTGCTGCGCAAGAGATCACACTTGACAAATGCGTCATTCCAGGCAAATGTTTGTTCACAAAGCTAGCAAATATAATTATCAAGGATTGTTGTTTTGTAGTTTTTCTATACTGATTTTCAAAATGTGTAGATCTCAATTGTAGAGCTCAGCGCTTGTTTAGCTACCACGCCCTTTTAAGCGATAACCACACTTTTGTGTATATCCCATTATTTTCCATTCCCATGACTCTTCTGCTTACGTCTTACAACACAGGTTTATAATTGTATAAACACAAAAATTCGGAAACGAGGAGTCGTTTTTGAGCAAACAGGTTTTTCTGACGGTCTACACATACAGTACCAACCAAAAACATATGGCCACCCATACATATAAGGGACACCCGACCCGGATTCATAATATTGGTTGGAGCGACTTTGTGAATTTTTCCCTGAATGTAATCGCCATAAGATTCATTTTTGTTCAAATAAACATTTTTGTATATTTATTTGTTTACAAGCTATGTATTTATGAATATATTGCAAAACTAAAAAAATCACTAAATTTTGCAGTGTACAAAAGCTATTAAATCAAAAACTACTTCAGGTAGGTTAATGTATTTTGTTTGTGTAGCATAACATTTATAAACGTAAAATAATATGCAGGATTCACAGCGGGGAAAAATTATTTGGATTTTTTTTTTTGCCTATTTTGTGAATAATAAACACATGGGAAAAAAACACTCAAAAACCCACTTTTCACATCTTGGTGAAATCATGTTTTAGACACGCGGTATAAATGTTACTGCTACTGCTTCTTCTTGCCAAACACATCTATTAACAATCCTAGGCGGCAAACACACGGCGGCTCAGTCAATACCACAAGAATATACACACGGCATTAGTGGAATATTTATATAGTTTTCTTTGTATTTTAAAATCCCCTCTGTAGCTGAAAACAAGGGTGAATTAATTGTTATTAACTGTGATTGCTTTATAGTATTTTACCTCCATGAACATTCTACTTCACAAACAAAAGACATTAAGATACCTGAAGTGGTTTTTGTTTTATTAGCTTTTGTGTACTGCAAAATGTAGTGATATTTACTTTTGCCATATATTCATAAATTCATAGCTTATAAACAAAGAAATATACAAGATAGTTTATTTGGACAAAAAATTAAGCTTATGGCGATTACACTCAGGGAAAAATTCACAAAGTCGCTCCAACCAATATTATGAATCCAGGTCGGGTGTACCTTATATGTATGGGTGGCCCTATATTTTTGGTTGTTACTGTATTTAGTGAGGCGACATATCCAGGTAATACACATGTGGCCAAATTCACGATGTTTTAGCGAATACATTTTTAAGCCTAAAAATTATCAGGTACCTTATTACCATTACACATTCAAGTTGAAAATAGTTTTTAGGATGCAGCACAATAATTTCAAGACAAAAATATGTTACGTCGGCTTAGTATAAACAATTTTTTTTAGATATTTAAAAACTAGGCAAAATATTTACAATTAATTTTATACTTTGAAAAAGTTAAACGCTATAGGAAATAAGTTTTTAACACGTCTGTGTGACGGTTTTATAATATTTGTTTACTTTCAGAACACAAAACAGCATAAATAAGACATCGTTGCCTTGAATGCAGTTGGCCGTGCTGTGAGAAGAGATACAGAAGAAATTGTGAGAAGATTTAAGGGGGTTTACACAATGAAGAACTTAAGTATTAAGACTTAAACAGTTGGTCTTAGAATATTTTCAATCACTTCGATTTTAACCGAAGCATACACAATTACAATGATACTGCTTACTTCTTAAGTTTTGTAGCAGAAATCATAAGATTAACCAATCAGAGTAAACGTCAGTATTCCCACTATGCCATTGGCAATTCTCTCGATAAACGCCATTTTGCTTTAACCTATAAAGTACACACAAGACAGAGAATTTTTAAAGAAAATAAAAGTATTTTGCACGTAATTCCAGTTTTTAATTGTAAATACTTGAAGAACTTTGTTGACATGCCTCGCAATAGTTTTTTCTAATAAATAATTTTTATCGTAGCCTTCGGTATAAACAATACAGCCAAAAAAACAATATTGAAAATCTGTACGTATTGGTTGAACTTAGGCAATAACCTCCCTATTGTGTGTGCACAATTTTTGCTACTCTAATTACTTCTGAAGTCTACTTCATACTGCTTAAGGTTTTAATAGTGTAAACACCTTTAGTGTTTCCAGGCAGAGGCGAAGAATGGGTTCGCGCAGATAACACAGGAGTGTAGGGTAAGTGGAAAGTAATACAAAACTTGCTTGCTGAATGCAGATCACAAACGCTCGCGCTAATTACAACAGCCTCGCCGAAGCTCAGGCGTTTCAGGGCGAACCGCGCAGGTCGACAAACACTTCCCCTGATATCTTTGCGCCGAATTACAGTCACGCCCTCGGAAGGATTTCGCGAGAACGGCACGGAACGTCATCAAAGGGCATTCCTGTACGTGCATGCAAGAGACATTGCGTCCGGGGAACGTAATGAAAATTGGCAGTGGTGGAGAAAGAGAAAGGAGATTTTCTTCTCAAAGAAGTCCACGTCGAAAATTACTTTATCCTCACTAATGAGGCTTTTTGAACACGGCGTTTGTGGAGACAAGGTCGCGTCCGTAGAGTAGAACAATGTGTTCTAATGATTGGATTTGCCATTCGCTGAAAAATATAACCTAATTTCGGCGAATCTGTCCAGTAATTTAAAATCTTCACTGCGAAGTTTTACAGGCAAAATGTAATCTCACAGACACCAAAAATATCACGTTTTGCAGTTCACTGGATTACATAAAAAACTACGATTACTGAAGAATTCAGTAATCCGTGAAAATTGCGTCCTGTTTGAACGATCTTATGCAGAAGTATCATAAAGTCAATTGTAACAGAAATCTATAAGCTATATGAAAAGTGTTTTCCAAGAGAAATACAGAGACATATGATAGAGGTGAAAATTTAGTATATGACTGTGCGTTGTAAATAGACATTCGCTTATGTCCAAGACAGTCTATAACTAGAGGTACGTCAATTTCGCGGATTCATCTGGCAGCAGCCTAGAATTGTCAGTCCTATACACCCACTGGCCACAATCGATTATCTATTGGCTTATAACCGTACCAGCAGGTAGCAAGCGATAGCTTCAGGAATCATTTCCTTATTTACTACTGACTTGCAGTAGTCAAACGCGTTTTGTAACAGCTGCCAGCAAGTCACAGACGTGACAATGAAGTATATATAATTGGCGTTCAACCTGACCTGAAAAGTATCTGCGAAATTTACGTACCTCTATCTATAACATTTATCCTGGTCTTAATACATAATAAGAATATGAACCTACTATTTTATTTAAATATTAATGTGTATTTATATCTAAATATACGTTAGAAATTAGTTTCATTTACAAAAAAACCTAAATTTTCCAGAAAATTTCTCGAAAATATGGAATGTCACAATTTCTACGTGCATGCGCTAAACCGTTGTCTATATTAACGTATTCCATCTACATTTTAGTATTTTCTGTACAAGGAAATATATAAAATTTATGAGTAAGCATATGTTTTTTTTATTATCGAACGTTATCAATTATTAAATTTATTCTTTGAAGTGTTCTAAAAATTCTTAACGATTCGTAGCAAAACAAAAATATATATTATATTACAATTCAGTACCTTGCGTTACACAGGCGGTGTCCAGTTTCGTTATGTTGGCAATAGAAGCTGGCGGTTAAACTATTGACGTATAGAGATAGTGTTCATTGGCGAAAATCGATAATTTTCATTTGACGTGTTTCTACTGTTTCCCAACAAGTAATATTTTTCATTGACGAGTAAAGTAGATGAAGTAAAGAGATTTTGGTCAGCTATTTTATAGCCAGGTCTTTAACGCTGGTGAGGTTTAACATGAGGTAAGAATGGAGCGGCGCCGGAATAAAGGGACGTGCGAGGGTAACGGGAAGTCCCCGAGAAAACCCTTCTACCAGCGCATCGTCCGGCATGATTTCTAAATGCGAAAATCCGGGAGCCGACCCCACCGAGAAACGAACCTGGATTGCCTAGGTGGGAAGCGAATGCTTTAACCACTGTGCCAATTACAGCCTCTGAGAAAAGTAGTGAATAACAAAAAATTAACGTCGTATACACGTAGTTACTTCGTTAGAAACTTGCGGTAAGTAAATTATTCCCCATTATAGTAAATTTATCTTTCAGTATCCGTCTCCGGAGCGACCCAGCTTAAAGAAGAGTGCATTGGCTTGCGTAGTCAGTAAAAATAGGCGAAACTGCGCACTAGAAATTATCTCGCACGTGGACATTTACGCAGAAATTCACTAAATTTACCAGTAAATTAATTTGAGAAAACAGCTTTTCTGTCAAGACGGTAGCGCAGTTAACGGGTATGGTTGAGGAAGAAGCACAAGGGATATTTTTCACCCGCGTAATTTAGTTACACTGAAACGCAACATGTCATTATGGTACTTAACGCTGTTTTTATTGTTTTTACAACTAAATAATAAGCTCATGTTCACAGGTACAACCTTCAACAGTTCAATAATCTGAACACAAAAAAATTAACATTTTATGTTACAAGTTAAAAGTATGAACGTAATGTGAATGTTCCATACATGATAATTCTTAAATTAAAGGAACGAACTAAAGCTTTCGTCGACAGCGAAGTCATCAAAGACATTTAGGCCTACGCACAACTTTATTCAAAGATATAAACTGGGAGAGGGGGTGGTCGGTCATGCATGGTCTATTCTAAGGAATCATAGGAACATTCACATGTAACGATTTCGGGAAACCATGGGAAACCGAAAACAGGATGGCCAGAGTTAGAAAAGAAAACCGGGCCTTACCCGTTGCGACTTCAAATTTTTACAACTGCGTCATCTCAATATTTTTAAACATACCAAGAGGGCTCATAATGCGGTGTAAATATTTAATGTAATATCTCATACTTAGAGATTATGGTTTTCTGGTACATCGTAAACCTTTTGTTGTACCAACATACCCTTGAATACGCTATAGTTTCTTGAGACATGTGTGATAGGTAGGGCTAGGAATATTTCGTGAGTTCAACGACCAACATGCTAGAATCCATTATCCTGTGTATACCGAAACCCTCCCATTTGTCCATTACCTGATACTCATTCAGACAGCGGACAATGAACGAATAGACGGGGCTTGAATATGCATAGGACATTGGATTCTAGCATGCAGGTAATTGAACTCGCTAATTTTTCCTAGCCGTAATGATAGGGTTACATACGTCTGACACAACGTATAGTTGTCTTCAGATCAGTAACATTTACCACATGTTTAAGGCCCAGTAGTTTTCGCGAAAAGATTCTTGCACCACTTTGTTTCAGTGCCTTACGTGCGCACCTGCAGTTCTGCTTTGTGGTCAGTGATTGGATGCCGAAACATACAACGTCTGGAAGTTAAAACCGCAAATCACAGACGTGTTGTGTCACAGTTATCCATGTACTTATTGGCACAGTCAAATGAATAACAACTCTGCACAAGAATACTCTATGCCAATAACCGTGAAGTTGAGCTGCATGTGTACACGTGAGGCACTGAAACAAATTGGGGCAAAAATCTTTTCGCGAAAACTACCGGCCCTACACATATCACAATAAATGGAATCTCATTGGCTCAGTCGAATAGGGTAACAGCTCCACGTACATGCAAAAGCCAGCGATCTTATGATAAGCTTAACGTACGTTGGAAACAATCTAGTTTTCGTGCGTTATCCACCGTCTCTATTCATACTATTAAAATAGCGAAGGTATTTGAGACTCATAAAATATCAGGCCGGATGAAGAAACGCGTTTAAAAAGAAGAGCTTGTCCTCCTTGTGCTGGATGTCTGGTAATACTAGTAGTGATATGTAGGAAACTGCAAACTTCGTGTTATAATCCAACAGCAAACTAGACTACGAGCTACTGTGTACTCATCTGACTTATGTCGTTGGTCGGCAGTTTGTGTGGCGCGCCTAAACTACTTTATAACAAATGTTATATGTAGAGGTACGTCAATTTCGCGGATTCATCTGGCAGTAGCCAAGCTCTGGATACAGTCGATTATTCATAGGCTTACAACATTACAAGCGATAGCTTCAGGAATCATTTCCTTATTTACTACTGGCTTGCAGTAGTCAAATGCGTTTCGTGACAGCCACCAGCTAATCACACACGTGATTTTGAAGTATATATTTTTGGCGTTCAACCTGACCTGGTATTGATTTGCAAAATTGACGTACCTCTAGTTATACGTAGAGATGATGGTTTATCGCGGGTTACCCGACTGTTTGCTGGATATCAATACACGTTCTGCTTATTAGCTTATTACTGGCTTTCTCTTGTTCGTTGATCTATTGCCCTAGTTCACTCAGTCAATAAGAATCCCGCTATTGTAATATTTGATGCCTGATGTTGGTCTGCAGACAGCTACGTTGTGTCAGACGTGCTTCACCCAATCATATGTTGCAAGTAACTACAGAGTGTTCAAGGGTATGTTGGCCCAAAATATTTTTTGCGATATACCATCATTAGATATGATGGTATATCGCCGGAAATTTTGACTGTTTGCTGGGTTTAAACGTATGTGCAGCATACCGAAAGTTCGCTGGCTTTTCTCTGGGCGTGGAGCTGTTACCCTATTTGACTGAGCCAATAGGAATCCCGCTATTGTAATGCTTGATGCATGTTATTGGTATGCAGACAGCTACGGAGTGTTAGACGTGAATCAATCAATCATACATGTGGCGAGAAACTGCTGGCACAACAAATTTTGGTTATATACCATCATCGCTAACCATCATCTCATAGTTATAAGGTCAACTGTATAATGCTCACTATTCAGTAAAGCTGGCAGACAAAGATACGAAGACCCTGAGCAAGGGACAGGAAGATTTTACGAATTCAATGACCTGTAGGCTAGAATCCATTATACTATGCATACTCAAGCACCGTCTATTCGTTCATTGTCTGTTGTCCCAGTGATTAGTAGTTGGACAAATTGTGGGTACTTGAGTATACATAGGAGAGTATAGTCTAACATGTAGGTTATTGAATTCGCGAAATGTTTCTGTCCCTACCTGGAGCTAATAAAGTCACGAAGTATCTTCGACTGAGTATAGGCCAGTGAATTCTAGCCTCTCGCCAAATAATTACGTGAAATCCGCACGCAGTGATAGGTAGAGACCCGGTGTCCGGTCCTGTGTATACTCTGTCCTCAGCTCAGTTCATTGTCTGCTGCTACAGTGAGTGGCCAGTTGTATGTCTGACCAGGTTACAGAATGTTTGGGAATACAGAATGGAAATGACCGATAAGGCAGCGAACTCAATCACATACGCCAGCAATATGGCTTCGTTGACCAGCAACGTGGCAGAAGCGCCTACCGCCAATCAACGTGAGGCGACAGCCCTGCTAGTCGGCAGCCAGGCTAAAAGGAAACCTGTAGTAACATGCAGGAGCCAAACATACACATGGCTGGTACCAACAGCCTTGGGGAAGCCGACAAGCAGCGAGGTTCGACCGTTTCAAATGAACCACCTCGTCATTTCTCGTCTGTACTACTACCGAGTCTGCGACATGGTAGTGTGAGTGTCAGTGAGTGTTTTCATGCAGGTCTGATATTTGTTCACCACAGCTCTCAAAGAAGAGGTTCAATGGACGACTTGAAAAGAGGCGGAGCTTCAGTCATGAGTGGGATACAATTCCTATCTCCATGGATACCGCAGCCGAACATAACCTTCATTTAGCTGTTTGGCGTCACATGTCCCGGATGAGATGTACGTCAAGAAAATTGATTATTTGTTTGGAATTTACCGTTTTTTCAGGTAAACATTAATCTTATGTATTTGCGTATCTTAACCATGAAATTGAAACTACTATTTTTCTCCCTTGCGTGCAAATCTATGAATACGCAACATTTTTGCTTTCTGCAACCACCAAATAACAAATAAGCATGTTTGTAAACAAGCTTTGTTTCCCACAGTACTTTTCCCCTGCGGTGACGTCAGGGGGCGTGTACTTCAAGTCGTCCATTGCAGTAACACAATAACGTAAGTTAACGCACACACGAGTTTGAATTCTAGAGTCACGTCGTCCGGGTGTCTAGGAGTGGCGTAACATGGTAGTGTTGCAAGGCATGCAGCATTAGTTCTGACCACGGCCGTAGAAGAACAGGTCTGGACACTCGCCTATCTAACAATGTATTTTGCTTGACCCCCTTGTTGTTTGGCTGTAGTTCGTCAAGTTACCGAGAATATTGTGTTTTATTGGCACTTCAGTTAGGGCGGTCGGACTCAAACTCCGTCCACTTTTTTCCATTGTTAAATTTCTAAAGTAAATAAAGATTGCTGGAGCCTTTTATTAAATTTGTGAGCGAAGGAAGTATTTCATAAATTGATAAAAAAATACGTTTTGATAAAGTGTTTATCTTAGTGGAAAGAAAGTGGGCGGAGTTTGAACTCGACCGCCCTAACTGAAGCGCCAATAAAACACAACATTCTCGGTAACTTGGTGAACTACAGCCAGACAACAAGGGAGTCAAGTTTCCAGGCGAGTGTCCAGACCTGTTCTTCTACGACCGTGGTTCTGACTACATTGAACACGTGGCAGCTGTGTTGCATAGACCTAGGTGTAATACTGGATAATCCTTACCTTGTCTCTAGTACGCTGCTGGTTGTAGAGTGTACTTGCATCTACCAGTCTAATGGGTCCACGGACAAAACAATGTTGTGTATAGTCACTGCTTAGCGCCGTACACCATGGAACACTGCACGCTACGCCACTGGTCTCTACTGATAGGTAGAGATGATGGATTATCGCGGGAAAACTTGACTGTTTGCTGGGTTTCAACGTACGTCCAGCTCGTTAAAAGCTCACTGGCATTCCTCCGTACGTGGAGCTGTTTTCCTATTTCACTAAGACATTATATCCCGCTATTGTAATATTTTATGCCTATTATTGGTCTGCAGACATCTACGTTGTGTCGGTATTTTCAAGGCTATGTTAGCACAAACTATTTTTGCGATTTAATGATGGTATATCGCGAAAATATTTTCTACCAACATACCCTTGAAAACACTATAGTTTATTGCGGTATGTATGATTGGGTGATGTAGTCTGAGCCAACGTATCGGTCTTCAGACTAATGAAAGGCACCAAATATTAAAATAGCGGAATTCTTATTGGCTCAGTCAAATAGTGTAACAGCTACACGTACAAGCTAAAGCCAGTAATATTCTGGTAATCTGAACGCACGTTTAAACCCAGCAAACAGTTAAGTTTTCCCGCTATAAACCATTATCTCTAATAATGGTATGTCGCGAAAATTTTTGTGTCAACAAACCCTTGAAATCGCTGTAGTTTCTTGCAATATGTGTGACGGTGTTACGTACGCCTGACGCAATGTAGTTGTCTGGAAACCAATAATACGCATAAGATATTACTAGGGACAGAAATTTTTGGTGAAAAGATTTTTGCTCCACTTTGTTTTAGTGTCTTACATGCACACCTGCAGCTCAACTTCATGGCTATTGACAAGAGTCTTTTGTATAGAGTTGTTATTTATTTGACTGTGCCAATCAGTACTCGGATAACTGCGACACAAAACGTCTGTGATTTTCGGGTTTAACTTCAAGACGCTGGGTGTTACGGCATCCAATCACTGACCACATAGCAAAGATGCAGGTGTGCACGTAAGGTACTGAAACAAAGTGCTGTAAAAATCTTTTCGCGAAATTTCCTATCTGTAGGTATTACAATAGAGGGATTTTTATAGGCTATTTTAAATAGGACAACAGCTCCACGTACAAGCGAAAGCCAGTAATAATTTAATAAGCTAAACGTACGTTGAAACCCAGCAAACCGTCAAGTTTTCCGCGATAAACCATCATTTCTATACTCTAAATCTGAAGTAGTGAATATTCACTGATTCACGCCGATGGATGGAGGAGTTTCAACGAATTGAATCAGTGAGAAACCACTTTGGAATCGGTGACTATTCACTTATTCCGATAAAGAGTGCCAACATGCCACGAGTTAATTAGTGAATGTCCACAGAGTTTCCAGTAATTTTTCACAGATTAAATAAATGAAAACTGTTCTTTGAAAACAACTGAGAAAAACGACGAATATTCACTGATTCACTTGTGAGATGTTGGCACTCTTGAAGGAACTCGGTGACTATTCACTAATTAAACAGTGACTATTTTTACTGCTTCAAAATGTTGTAACTGCTCCATTGATCAGCGAGAATCAGTGAGTATTAATTAATTCAAATTTAGTGTGTAGTGAAAGGCACAGTTTTTTTCTCACAAGAAGAAGGTAAAAGACGAGACAAGAGCTGCCAGAGAGGAGCAGTTAGTTAACTGTCTACTCCGAGATGCCTATGTACTTCTCGCACATCTTCTAAAGAGCCGCTAATTAGGAAGCAGGGAGCTGAGAATGCCAGGGTTATCTCCTGGTGGGATTTGTCCCGCACAAAGCCTCCCCGGGGCGGCAGGATTCTTGACAAGGAGAGAATTTGTAAAGAGAGAGGTGGCTTTCTCGTCTTTGCCAGGGATGATCCTCAACTGTAACCCCTCATTCGTGGTCCCCAGCCTACAGCTCAACGTATAAAACCATTTTCTCAGATCTAACACTGATTCCATCTTACAAGTTGTGAAATGATTGCTCCGTTTAAGACCACGGGTCACTAGTTATGCTATTTTAGTATGTTTTATGTTTAAAATCTTTAAAGGGAGCAGATATCGAAAATCATACACTCAGAAATGTAAACATTGTTTTTACTATGTACCCTTTTTTTTCAAAACATACCATTATATAATTTTGTTTAGTCATATACTTTAAAGAAATTTAATTAAGTAGATGACTAACAAAAATTACAGAAACTTACATGTTTAAAAATTAGGCTACGCAGTACAAACAATTTCCAACATTTCTATACAATGATTTTGCGATATCTGCTCCGCTTTAGGATTTAAAATAATAATTTTTTTAAACAGCACAAATAAACACCTGTGGCCTTAAGGCGGCAAGTTTATTTATTTTGCCTAATATTTCTTCTTGTAGACGCATGCATATACAAACATACATACACACACGCACGCACACACACACACATACACACACACACACACACATATATATATATATATATATATATATATATATATATATATATATATACATATATATAGGCCTATGCATATAATAAACATCTCAAATACCGATTCATTTTTTAATTTTAAATGTGCTGGTCTAACTGACCCGTTTTGTTGGATATATTCCATTGCTAGAGAACGTTATTGAGAAGCAGAAATCCCGCAGTCACATAAAAAGAATAAGCACGAGAATATGAACAAAAAATCGAAGAAACAAAGAAAGTGTGCCACAAATGGCAGTAATCAACAAACAAACAATTAATTGTAAAATAGGAATAAAGTGGGTATACAATGGGAACCAAACATTAGAAAGGAAATGAAGCAGACGAGGACCAAACACGGTGCATGAAAATGACGACAACGATGGTCAAAGACAACGAGGACAACACAAATACAAGTTGAGACTTAAATTAAAAAAATACACGACTTACAGGGTACAATTTAAAATCGATCAGACAAGTAAAGTTGTTCACATCCACTAAAAACTAGTAAAGAGCTGAAGATCTTTAAACGGCTGAACAGATTTCCTCGAATCGTCGCTAAGGACACTCTCGATCAAGTCACCTTTCAAAAATAATAACAATCGGTTCATACGTTTAGGAGCTCCGATGCCACAGACAGGCACACAGACACACATACAGACACGTCAAACTTATATAACATCCCTCTTTTTGCGTCGGGGGTTGAAAACGGTGACAGAAATTGCTGTAGAAAAAACAGCCAAACGAATATATACCCGCGGTACGGTAACTCGATACTTTATGAAAGCCCTGCTTATAACTTGGATCTGTTTTCACATCAACTATGTATCCTTCCGCCAAACGTCAACAATAACATTGTCAGGCTGACGACTGCACTGCAAGCCGACGTACATTGTTCATCCACCGCCACTAACTACGTCACCTCTAAAATGCTGCAATCAGTTATATGGCAAATGTAAGTATACATTTTATTTCATTTCATGAAAATGAACACATTATGTACTGTGCATATTCCACTAAACGAGTTTCAATATTTTAGCCGCTGTTCATAACATAGAGAATAACTATTTTTACGGCATCAATGCCAACCCAACTATCCTCCAACTATCGTTTAACATACACGTGTAACTCCCCTTAAAATAGTTAAGTTATTACGAACAATTGTCATACTTGCGTATACGCAACATTAAAAAATAAATGTATTTATTTATCTCTCTGTATTGCTTCTTCATTTGCTTACATAGTTGTATTCTTAGTAATTATTTTTCAACAGTTATTTTCTAAAAGTATCATCTTACCGTGTGGCGGGTATAGCTCAGGCGATAATAGTTGAGACAACAAACATACACACCCATTGAAAAAAGTATTCCGAAGATGGCAAATGTGCCGGTAGCGCTGTGTGAATCTACGAAATATGAAAACCTATCAGTAGTATGAAAATGCCGGTCCGGGCACAGCGGCTGGCGGCTGTGGGTGTGTGGGTGACCTTGACCTTTGACCCCGTGACCTTGACCTTTGACCCCTGTAACCCGACACCTCGACGCCATCTTGTTTCCGGCCGCCATCTTGTTTCCGCCTGCCATCTTGTTGCCACCCGCCATCTTGTTTCCGACCGCCATCTTTAAT
>PNEQ01018755.1:0-13347 GCA_003012365.1 Medauroidea extradentata | reverse complement strand
AGGTCTTCTGTTCGACTCCCGTCGCGCACCTCCTCTTCGCCTGTCAGCCCGCCGCAGCAGTCCTCTTGTATCGCCAAACACTGCTCCGAAGGTAGCCCCCTGTCGCCTCACAGTAGACTTTGACGTCACCAAGATGTCTTCACCAGTCTCTCTCCACAGGCGTAGCACCTTCCTCTAGCACTACCAATAGCGAACTCTCCTCCAATGTGCCGATTATGTGCTTTTATACTAGCCCAGACAGTCGGGTGTTCCCCGCATTACAGGGATCTAAAAATAGATATTTCATCATGTTTCGGATGTGCTTGTAGTCACGTCGGCCGCCCTCGAAGCGTTAAGACGCAGTTGGGACAGGTATCTATGACGTAGTTTCGGCGGGATTCCCACTATGAGCCACCCGGGCTTTGAATCATCGGCCAGCCCTCAAGGTGTTACGAAACAGCCGCCGACCACTGGCCTCCAGGTACATGGCACGCAACAATAGGTCCAAAAACGCACCGTTTCTGCGCTACAGTTGGCATACATGAAGTATGGTTGATAGCGCGCTGGCAGGATCATGCTGCTGTGTCACAGTTGTCCTTACTGTATGTATGTTAGTGGCGTAGCGTGTGGCATAGTAACATGTTATATACTGCTGTAATGATGCCCCACAGCAACATGATCCTACCCGCGCGCTATCAACCATACGTCATGTATTGCCAACTGTATCGAAGAAACTGTGTGTTTTTGGACCCATGTTCATATAACACTTTTTGTTCCTCTACATGTGAGTATTGTTTCCCTAGAATATTGATATGGAATTTAGCAACAACCTGTATACATAACTTACACACATACAATCCTACATACAAACATATATAGCTTTTATGCCTACTTAGAGACATGGGCTTTCAGAGAATTTTGTAATATACCATTTTTTTACTCTTACACACATTGCTATATGCTTCCCAAATTGGTACTTCGTTGCTTAAAACGGTATTCTGAATTTTAATCACGCATATTAGAAAAACAATTCAAGCTGTTCAGAAGTGAGAGAAAAGGGTAAATAATACAGCACTTTAAGGCTTCCATTTCTTTCAAACAATTGCAAATAACTCGAATATTTTTTTAACCAAATGCTTTCAAAATTTTTGAGACTGTGTACAGTCATACGATACATAATTTTGGAAGAGCGTTTATCAAAATAATGTACCGTTTGCTAGCAAAGATTATTTTGCTTTAATTTGACTTATTTTGACAACAAATTATGTGATATTTCAGGGGCGAAAATCTAAACATCCGTTTGGTGTATTGTAACAGAATAATTCAGCTACAAACTATTATATATAAGTGTTAAAACTCTAAGATGAATTTTTGATATTCGTATTAATTCTCGTTAAAAAAACATTTTCGAAACCACTACAAAATTAAAGAGCGAGGCCTTTAACCAATGTAGTGAAACATGTAAGATTAAATTTAACATATTACTGAAAGAGATATAAATCGATTAATCGCACAAAATTATGTTATTAAGTGCATAGTAGAATTTATTTAGTTCATAGAAGGTAAGGATTACATTTAGGCCAATGTAATTAATGTATGTTTAAAAGTAACCATAATATTTTATATGTGTTAGTGTGCAGTGTCAACGAGATGTAAAGTGCAGTGTCGACACAACTTTACACAAGAACAGGAACTGGAGAGGAATAGGCCATGGCCTATGCTAAGCTGCCATCCCAATGTTCGCCTGGAGGGGTTTCAGGAAGCGATTGAAAACTGGAATCAGGATCGGGAGCTGGGACTCAAGCCCGTTTTTACCGGATGCAAGTCCAATGCGTTGCTATTGCTCCTCCTTGCTCTATAGCACATAATTTACATACATATACCGGTGTGGGTACAGACTGCATCACACGAATCTGTTACAAAATGCCGGGTCTTTTTATTATGAGAAATATGACATGATAGAGTGAACAACTGAGTCCTGAATTCTCGCTCACTGGCATTTTTTGGACTTGTCTCATGAACTAAGGACATGACGAATTTTATCAAACAATATTTACTGCTTGGTTTTGATCACTATAATTCACGTGGTGTAGTCCGGACCCGCGAATATCCTGTCAACTTGCATAATTGCAAACGTACATTCGTATGTAATTTGACTTTCACGTAAGCGTATCCGGAAGGTTGACGACGGTATGCATTTCTTGGAACGGACATTGTGCCCGATAAGTTACTACATAATTGAGAATTTCTCATTGGTCCGGCCTTCATTTTGACGTGTTCATCTGCGTAAGTTATTGGCGAATGAGTATTTACCGTGTTCATGGATAATGAGACTCAAATTTGCAACACGGATGGCAATTTAGATTTTGCACAGCTAGTTATTCTATGTCTCCGTGATGAATTTAATTCAATCTCTTTCTATCACATACATTCTCGTTTACGTATTGATACTACGCATGCACGTACGCACACACACATACACACACATATATATACATATATATATATATAATGTTATACCGAACGAGGTGGAACAGTGGGAAAACACTCGCTTTGCATTCGGGAAGATCTGGGTTTGAACTCCGTTTCCAGCCATCCTGATTTCGGTTTTCGAGGACTTTCCGAAATCACTCCAGGCGAGTACTGGAATGGTTCCTCAGTACATTAATACATTACTAGGCCGACTCACTCCCGCTTACTACTGTATACAACTATCAAGGTCATGTGTTGTTCGAGGACATGTGAAATGAGCACATAGATAAATAATAATACGAAATACGTTAATTACGTTTTTGGGCGAAACTGATTTCTAGTTCCTTGGTAGCGTTACATTATTTTTAACAATACAACTACTAAAGTCCTCGATAATGTCTAAGACGATTTTATATATAGTTTAAAGTCCACAGAATTTTATTTCTTACAAAAACAGACTACCTTATCTAACCATAATTATTTTCATTAGATTTACCGCAATGGAGTTGAGGCTATTTGCTTTAATAAATAGAGTTACAAATTTTTGCTTTATTATTCTTACCAATCTGAATTTGAAAACTTTTTTGTCAGTATTAGCTAGATGATTTGTGGAGTTATGGTACATTGCAACGGTCATCTTTGGTTTCCTAATAAGGCAGAAAGCCAAACTCTTTTTTTCAACATTTGCAAAGTTATTTACTTGATAATTGAACAATATATTATTTAAAAAGATTTTCAATACCCTGAAGCGCTATTAATAGCCTAGTATGCATGTAGTTAGTTCAGGTGAAATACTGAGATACGTCATCTCTTAGAAAGTGATTTCCTAGTAAACTTGTTCTAGTTAAGTTCATCTTCATTACGAAAGCTGTATTGATACTGCACGTTAACACATATAAAATCTAACGGTTACCTTTAAACATGCATTAATTATATTGGCCTACATGTAAACTTTATCTACCATTATTAACTAAATAACTTCGACTATGCACTTAATAATGGAATTATGTGCGAATAATCGATTTATAACTCTTCCAGTTATATATTACATTTCAATATGCAGTATTCCCTATATTACCTTAATGCGCTGTATTATCCATCCTTTTTTTCTCACTGCTGCGACAGCTTCTATTTTTTTCTAATATGCGTGATTCGAATACAGAAAACCGTTTTAAACCGAAAATTACCATTTTGGGAAGCGTATTACAATGTGCGTAAAAGTAAAAAATGGTTTGTTATAAAATACTCTGATAACCTACGAATTAAATGTGTAAAAACGGAAATAATTCTTAGTTTTAGAGGAAGTATTTTGAGTGTACATCATTTCTTTGGCTTGCAGTTCCCGAAATTTACTGAAATATGATTCCTCTAATTTTTTAACTTCTAATTACATAAATTCGGCTGAAACTTAGCTTAGGTTAGTTAGTATTTAAGTAATCACATAACGCAATGAAATACAGCTACTTTCTGGCGCGTATTACACGGATTAACATTTAAGTTTTTCTCTCACTTAACACAGGCCAACTTAAAAAGAGAGCGCTGCCACATTAACGATCACGTGATCATTTACGCATTCCTAACTCCGTCTCACGCTTTTTTCATTTCTTTCTTTACGTTAGCTGGGATTTCCTGAGTTGAAGGCCGTTATCTTTCCAGAATAGTAATTATGGCGATACCCTACAGTTTCTTACTTCTAAAAATGGACAGGAACTTTTTAACACTGGCCAATTTAATGCTGTAATGCGTTAAAAAAAATGTCGGTCCTATAAATTCTTCTGAAAGTCAGAGTATTAGCTTGAAGGAGAAATCACATAAGTGTCCAGCTGCGTCAAGCCAACAGAAACCAGAGAGTTTGAGAGTGTTTAAATATCTCCAATGAAAAATACGCTACATGCATTGTTTCTGTCTCGAAGGTAGTGTCGACGTGGAGAAAACTAAAGGTTCTACACTAAGAAAAAGGTTCAGCAGAGTTAAACATAGTTTGCCTGGCACAACCAAATCATTTGTTTGTACACGGCGAAATAAATATTTAGGTTGCAGAAAGTTGTTTTTATTTTGTAGCTCCAGTGTAATATCTGGTAAGTAAACTAAATATTTGTTTGGTCGTGCATAGAAATTTATGCTGAACTATTTAAAAATTAAGCACTAGGAATCAAACTCGCAACTTGTAAATAGAGGATATTTGGTTAACAGCCACTATACTAACACTGCTGAACGTTGCTGATGATCACTTCTTATGAGACACGTGGCACGTAAAATTCGTGGCGTTCAGGACTGTGTATTCTAACCAATTTACGTATTAATTTTTTCGTTTTCCGGAGAAATTGTTTTATCGTATTTGTTTGCACATGAATGAAGTATAATCAAACAAACCTACAAATACAGATACAATGCTGATTATCACAGAAGTGAAAAAGTAACACTCGAGGTATAAACACAAACGACGACGTGCACAAGCACTAATGTTTGATTGGAGCTACAAAACGCATAATTTGTGTTCTTCCAAAAAGCATTACATTTACGTCAACTAAACATTTTATTTGCAAGCGTAAGTACTCTGCCAAATGAATTACATTGTTTTTTTGGCTTAACCAAATAAGGTGTGTTACTATCGGTATTATGTTCTGGCAACAAGGCTTAAGGAAATATTTTAATAATTTGTGTAACCCACAAGAATTCTGAAAATAAAATAGTTATGAATATTGTGCTTAATTGAACTTTTGTAGAGTCAGTTTGTGTGTGTACTTTTGTAGAGAGATGTTGGCCCAACGTTGGTGAATGGTTGGCATTACATATGTTACACACACAATATTAACAATCCAATGACGTAGGGCCAATGTAGGAAATTAGTAAGAATCAAACCAAATGTTGCTACCGGGGGAGGTAACAAACATAAAAAATACGACAGGAATGATAACCTCCTCCTCTTTTTTTGAAGTCGTATAAAAATCTCTTATAGCCACAGTGTATCTCATGATAATTCCATTAAACCATAACACGGCTAGGTTACATTGTTTTATTACAGAGTTCCGATGCCTATCTTCCACATTCGTGCTGTTTGTCGTTAAGGAGATCCGTTGTCCCTGTAAACGTCAAAATTTGGTTTTAAGGTTTTAAGTACGCCACTAAAACCAACTGACATACCAAACTGAAAAAATTCACACTATATAACAATGTTGTCGACTATGATTCGACAAACATAAAAACAAAAAAAAATATATTTTTTGTGTTGCTAAAATTTTTTTTTTATAATCCTTTAATTTTCATTTCAAAATTCAGCATTTTCTATTAAATACGAACGTATTTTATTCTTCGCTTTTATATATGTCAAATCATAGCCTACAACATTGTTATACTCTATGAATTTTGTCGGTTTGGTATGTCAGTTGGTTTTGTTGGCGTACTTAAAACCGTAAAGTGCAAATTTTGACGTTTACGACTCATCACACAAAAACTACGAGAGATACAAAAATTTCCTAAGAGAAATATTTAATCACAATTTCTGTCTAAATTAAGAAAAGATATCTGGTATAAATATAAATATAAATAAAGACGTTGAAAACTGAGGTGACCGCGCCCTTAACAGAATAAGGGTGCCAACAACACTATTTTTAATCAGAATTGGTTTAAATATACCAGTTATAGCCTACGTGCCTTGGAAATATTTTAAAACTACCAAATAATAAATCCCTATAAATCTATTAATTGTAAGCTGCTTCAAAAAACCGAAACTATTTTAAGGAAATGATACATTCATAAGAAACTAGGCTTTGTCAGGGAGTTTTTCGAGCTACTACCAAATAAATTACCCTGAACCATAGTTAAATGCTCGTACTTGCCAAGAATTTTTTACCATAAACTATATTTCGGTGAAAATAATATAAAATGAATTCAACGTTTAAAAAAATTGTAATACGTGAAGTAATTTGTATCATTTGGCCCAGCACTGGTACTTTCACATGCATATCACATGTTTCAAGTGTATCTTATAAGTAGTGATGCACGGTAGTCTTAAACAGAGGCATTTATGCTAGTTAATAGTGTTAAATTGTTAAAAAGAATAAATTATTTAATGGAGATAATAAAATGCTTTATATAAAATCTTATTTATACTATCGTATAGTTTTAACAATTGACTAAATACCAACAGGAAACTTTCATAATAATGTTAAGGACAAACTGTATCCAGATTTTGTATTTTCATACCGTAAGACTAGGTATGTTAGTTTTCTCCAAATAATGTCAGTCGTTGATGGCAAGGTTAAGTGGACATTACGTCTCGTTGACAGAGAGGTCACAAGAGAGGGAGACACACAACTTGATGCGAAGACAAGAATATGACGAGGAATCCGTGCTACGGAATCATTCAAGCATTCACCCGTAGAACTTTCGCGAAACCGAATGTCCGTAGCTGGTAACTGAACCCACGTCCTCGCGAATGCGCGCTTACTGTGTTACAGTTGCGCCACCTCGCTCAGTTTGGGTTATTGAAGCCACGTTGGAAAGGAGACAAAGTGAGACAGTAAAAAACCAAAGCTGTACAACAGCACTTGATTGGAGGTCATATTTGCGTCTGCTAACGGAAGCATATTCTGGTATTTTAATCTGATGGCCGCAGTATTTAATTTTGTTTAATTAAGCCCCCTTACAGTCTACCTATAAAAGAGACTTCCGTACTGCGTCCTGGATCGTTCACGGCTTTAACCTTGACCTTCAGAATGTATATCATTATAAAAGAAACATTGAAACAGGTGTCCTTACATCTAGAAGAGAGCCCGAGACAGGGCCTGTTTTTCTCGCCCTGTTTTACAGAGTTAGATGTTGGCACCAACGGAATTATTTTTTAATTAGTTGGCCAAACAGTTAACCCCTTATGAGGAAGAAATGATGAAATACCACACCTTCATCCTACCTTCAAGAATTTTGGCTCGTACATCTACCAGTAACACAACACCCTACGCTGCACTCAAAAGTGAAATTAAATAATAGTTTGTTATTCACAGTAAAATAAAGTCAGATTAGTTTAAACTGTTACATATGTAACCTAGTAAGGGAAATGTAGGCTACTTTCCCTTACTTTGGGTGGGGCGTGGATGTTGTGCTGTCCCTCATTCATCCTCACCGGCTCTTAGACATCGTTGTTAAAAGCCGTAAAAATCCTCTCACCTCACCAATCCCTTTTGGCTGTCAAACGACTATTCACGCTCTGAACGAAATTCGTAACTAAACTTAGGAATTTATTCAGTGACTTAGCTAAAAGACGCAAGCCTAAAATATAGCGCTCAAATGCCTTTGCACACTTGCCATACAGAAGGAATACGTACAGATGTATGATTTTTTTATTTATGAGTTTAGTGAAGCGCCACTATCGAATTAAAATGTTTAAAACCAGACAATTAGGGCCCAGTAAGCCAGTTATACTATTTTGAAAAGTACGGATATTCCCAAAGGAAAATACGGCAAATTATTTATAGTATCTTATTTCAGTATATTACCTTTCATGTTTGTTTACTTTGAAAGAATTGCATACAAATATACCAACATATATAATTTATCAACTGGCATTGTACTGAGTTCAGAGCAAGAGAGAAAAAAAATTAAGTTCTCAGTTAATTATTGTTTCATATGATAAGCCGTTAAAAATTATATCATTTTTGTAAAGGTTGGAAGTAACGGGTTTATACATTAATTGGAATTCGTTAAATGGAATTTTACGTTTGAAATGGAAGTCAACTAGTTTTTATACTTAAATATACTTGGATACTTCGAGTGTAAAGCTGTTTATGTCTTAACCAGCGACACAAAATCGTTGCGTTTTACAAAATGTATACTGTTAAAACAATTTTGTTAATGTTTATAAGTGGATTTTGTGATGAACTCATATCCTTATGATACGCAACTGCAGGTTTTTTAAATACGTTACACACTTGTCAGAAAAAAAACTGATATGCTCGTTGCAGATTGTTATTGGTATTAACCATATGCACAAACAAGTCAATAGAATCAGCTAGCACAAATCAGAGAAATCTCGTGGAAGACACAATGGTGAATCCTGTGTCAACGGCTAAGACGGGACATGATTAATATTATTTATTGTTGTGTCACGAAATTTTTCTAAGTTAAGAAATACATGGCTGGGTCAACTTTCGCCGGATTCAACAAAATCCTAAGATTTTAGTAAAGGTTCCTAGTTTTTCTTGGGACTAAGTAATAACTTGAATATAATAATGTTACATGCATATAGCTAACAAAGACGTAGTTAATTATACAAATTAAATTTGAGGAAAATTCAAATAATTTTCCTGGAACACAGAAAACCTTTTCAGGACGAATTACACTGGTAATGTTAAATTACAGAGCAGGTGACTTTATATTAAGCACATATTTGAAACTAACAAGGTTGTTCACAAACAATTTTGCCACTTATAGGCAATATTAACTATAATTTTAAGGTAAAACAGTTAATTGTTTGTTTAGTGTTTTTTATTGTAGCTTTATTTGTCTCATATGAGCAAAAGCGCTAGAATTTTCTCATACTTCAGGGGTTTGATGAAGAAACCAAATTTGTTAGCTCTTTAATTACACACTACAAGGAATTTGAGTTGTACATATTTTAACTCCGGAAATGTACAACATATTTTTTTTTTAATTTTTTCCAGCTTATTTAAGTGATTGCGAACAGCTATCTTTTACCAATAAACTTATCTTTTTCTTAAAAAACCAGTCTTACCTGGCCTAAACTTTACTTAGACAAAACATTTTACAGTATTTAAGATCTCCGTTATGTGTATCAGTACAAGTAAGTATATTAACCTTCAGTACAAAATAACCAATTTGAATAACTGTAGAGACATGAGTATGTCGCGTATTCATCCGGCAACAGCCTAGACCATACCTTCCAGTACTACACATGAACTGGCTGAAATCGAATATACATTGGCTTGAAAACATACAAGTGAGTAGCACGTGTAATCTCCACGGATTTGTTCCATTATTTATTACCAGATTGCAGTCGTCAAAGGTGTGTTAAAACAGCTGTGTCTTATCAGAAGGGGCGGTGAAGTATACGTTATTTGCATTCAACCTTGTCTAGAATCAATACGCGAAATAATCTTGCCTGTAATAACTATGATCTTTGAAAGAACTGTGCAATGGGAGTGCATGACTGGATTCAGTTTCTTGGATGTACTCCATTGCAAATTGAATGACTGTCAAAGAAAACTAAACAAATAAAAGAAAAACGTTTTGCAATGGAGTACGTCCAGGAAAATGAATCCAGTATGTAATAAATACTTGAAGTACGGAGAAACTTTCACATAATGAACGTTTAGATTATAGGCAGATGTTTATATATATATATAATCTGTAGACGTTTTCAATCTCGTTTATCTGTGTTTGTGCTCTAATAGCATCATCAAATATTCGTCCTTCTTGGCTCCTGTCGCAGAAGGCATGGCTGGGACCACACCAAACTAGCAATCTCTAGTATTGTTCTCCGGTCTGGTAACAACTCGCCCTCGTGGCCGGCGTGGCCCAAGGCCTCCAGGTCAAAGGTCAGGCGGGAAGCTGGTACCCGAGCACAACATCGTACTTGTTACATATATAGCTAGGACTCAGTGTTCCTTTCCCTTTCCCAGGCCCTCTCTTACCTTGAACAACAGCCACGTAGAAATACTGTGATATGTTCGCGTTGCTCATAATCCATGCTTGCAGGATAAGTAGAATCCCTTGTTTCTGGTGAAAGAATGTTGCACAAACCAGTATAAATGCCTTATATGCACATCTGCAACTCTTGAGTCTTGGTTATTGGCTGAGTGACTTCGAGGAGAAGCGTTGCTCATTTGACTGTGCCAATCAGAAACAAGTAACTGCAACACCACACGTCTGTGATTTACTGGTAGAACCATAAGACGCTGAAACATCTAATCACAGGCCGTGAAACAGAGCTAAAGATGTGTACATAAGACACTGAAAAAAGTTGGTGCAAAATACTTTTCATTCAGGCCTGCGATGAAAAAACCTTTTTGACATTGTTGCCACTAGATTTAATTATTTGGTGTGCTGAATCAAGAAATGCTAACGAAATTGCTCTATCATGCACAATCTTTTCATAAAACTATATTTTATGTGTTTTAATTAAAGGTTATTCGAGTGAATTTGCAGCATTCACAATACAGTGTTCACATATCTAATATACTTAAACTTTCATGAATTCGAGTGCACACTGTAATGCCTATGGTCGCCATAGAAGTAGGAAGTAAGAATGACAAGGAAAGATTTTGTTTTGAAAGTATTAAAACAGTATTATGTATAAATCTATGATGTTTCTGTACGTAACCTTTAATGTATCATAGTGGCTTTATCAACATGGCTAATCGAGGTTGTATTAATCCTCCTGAGAGATTCTGTTATATTTGTGGTGAGTTTATGATAAAGAAACATGAGAGAAACATTTCAGAGTTCGTTAGGAACGTGTATTTTGCATATTTTGGAATGAAAATGACAGACGTAATTAAGATATGGGCTCCAAGCAAAGTGTGATATGTTTGTGTAGAAGATCTAAGGAAATGGTCTAAAGGCACGAAGAAAGCATTCAGATTTGGTGTGCTCATGGTATGGAGGGAGCAGAAAAATCACAGTGATGACTGCTATTTTTGCAGTTGTGATGTCAGAGGGTACAATCGTAAAAATAAGAAGGATATGGCATATCCGAACCTTACATCTGCTGTTCTGCCAGATCCTATTCCTATCCCACCAGATGTTCTAGATGATGTTTCCATGGATGTATGTGATTCAGACGATATGACTGATGAGGAGTTTCAGTGTGATGTAGGTTTAGGTCCTCAACCGTTTACACACTATGAGCTCAATGATTTAATCAGAGATTTATGGTTACCTAATGACAAATCTGAGCTTTTAGGCTCCAGATTAAAAGAAAAAAATCTGCAGGCAACAGGGACGTCTATTCATTGGTACAGGTGTAGAGAAAAGGAATTTACACCATACTTTTCACAAGAGGGTGCCTTAGTCTACTGAAGTGATATTCCTGGTTTGATACAAATTTTAATGTTGAGTACAAAGAAGGGGAGTGGAGACTTTTCATAGATTCCTCCAAAAGAAGTCTAAAGGCAGTACTTTTGCACAATGGGAACACGTGTGCTTCATTACCAGTTGATCATTCTGTACACCTAAAAGAAACATATGAGAATTTGGAACTGGTTCTAAAAACAATTAAATATGATTTTAATAACTGGATGATCTTAGGAGATCTGGAAGTGTTATGCATGCTACTTGGTCAGCAGGCTGACTACACAAAATACCCGTGTTTCCTGTGTGAATGGGACAGCAGAGCAAGAAGTCGTCATTGGGAAAAAAAAACACTGGCCTCAAAAAACATCTCTTGAACCTGGCAGTAAAAACATCTTGAGAACAAGCCTTGTTGGTCCAAGAAAAATTCTTCTGCCACCACTTCACATATAGTTAGGCGTCATGAAGCAGTTTGTCAAAACCTTGCCCAAAGATGGACCATGCTTTAAGTACTTCTGCCTTGATACGATGACAGAAATTGAAAGAGGAGCATGGATTGCTTTAAAAAATGTGGTGACTAAGTTCCTAGGAAACAAAAAGGCCCCTGAATATGAAGAGGTTGTCGAAAATATGATGTAGAGATTCAAAATTTTGGGCTGCTCAATGAGTTTAAAACTTCACTTTCTGAATTTTCACTTGGACGTCTTCCCTGAAAATCTTGGTGCAGTGAGCGAGGAGCAAGGGGAACGTTTCCACCAAGAAATTAAGGACATGGAAAGACATAAACAAGGCAGATGGAACATTAACATGATGGGAGATTACTGTTGGATGCTACACCGAGACATCCCAGTTCTCTCACACAAGAGAAAAAACACAGTGCGTATTTTCACTAAGAAGAGAAAATGGCAGTACTAAGACTTTGATTAAAATGTATGTACTTAAACTTTAAATGACTCTAAAATGTCTGTTTAAGAGTATGTGCTTATGTACTTGAACTTTAAATGGAGTACAAAGCCTAAAATGCTTGTTGTAAGTGTATGTGCTTATGTACTTAACTTCAAATGGCAGTAAAAGACCTAAAATGTGTGTATGTGCTCATGTACTTAAATTTCAATGGCAGTAAGACGCCTAAAATGTATGTTGTAAGTGCATGTGCTTATGTACTTAAACTTTAAAAGACAGTACAAAGCCTAAAATGTCTGTTGTAAGTGTATGTGCTTATTTACTTAACTTCAAATGGCTATAAAAGACCTAAAATGTGCGTATGTGCTTATGTAGTTAACTTTCAATGGCAGTAAAAAGCCTAACATGTCTGCTGTAAGTGCGTGTGATTATGTACTTAAACTTTAAATGACAGTACAAAGCCTAAAATATCCTTTGTAAGTGTATGTGCATATGTACTTAACTTCAAATGACATTAAAAGACATAAAATGTGCGTATGTGCTTATGTACTTATCATTCAATGGGAGTAAAAGGCCTCAAATGTCTGTTGTAAGTGTATGTGCTTATGTACTTAAACTTTAAATGGCAGTAAAATACCTTAAATATGTGTGTGTGCTACGTACTTAAGTTTAAATGGCAGTAAAAGGCCTTAAATATCTTTTTGAAGTGTATGTGCGTATGTACTCAACTTTAAACGGCAGTAAAATGCTTTGTTCGTTACATATTTATGTAGGGTAAAGTTACCTAATTTGGTGATAACTTCTGAATGTTTGTAAATTAAGTACTGAAACATAATTGAATTCTGTAGATTTATTTAGGGTTATGTTCACCATTTCATTATCTAAATAGCACAACAGAAGAAATAATTTAATTTGACAAATAAAGGTGATTACAGTATATTATATAAAAACTTACATACACTACCT
>PNEQ01018754.1:0-13348 GCA_003012365.1 Medauroidea extradentata | reverse complement strand
TTTTTTTTTACTTGTGTCTCTTGCTTGTTGTCCACTGTTCACTGGTTTTTGTCTACTTCCATCTTTTTAATTTTGGAATCTGTTTCTATTTGTGTCTGTTTTAGTGTTTGGGTATTGTGTCTATATTCCACATAATTCTACCGTTAGAATTATTTGTTGTTTAGTAAAAATATAAATAAACAAAATAAAAAAATTACAGAATTCCTCTAGGATTGTTTTTTTTTGTGTATGTATTTTATGTCTGCTTTTTTCGTTCTTTTAGTAGCCTACGTCGTCATTCAATACAAGCTTGATCAGCAAAACGTGAGCAATGACGTATGTCCACAAACCAATAAATTTTAATTAAAAATTTCTTTTGTCGTACACAAAGTTATTTGTAGAAGTACAAAGTTACGATGTAACAATATTCCTAACTAAATCTATTATAAATATATACAAATCAATAGAAACAATCATAAGGATAGTGTAGAGATCTGCAGATAACTTACACTTGGAAACATTATGTTTCCTAGTTATTGCAGTAAAAAGGCGATATATCTGGGAATTACCAGCAGAACTGTAAAACGCTATGAGTTAACAACATCCAACCACTGACCACGGATCAGAGCTGCAGACGTGCGTATAGGGCATTGAAGCAAGTTCACTGGTCTAAACTCACACGAAGCCACTCTGTGAGGTTATTGGCTCCGCGCCTTTGTATCTTTGTGTAGGCTACCTGCATTACATGACGTAGTGATCATACTACATTAGATATTATACCTTTCACTGGACGTAGTTTTCTGCCATACTTCAGTGCGATGCACAAAGCTGTCAAAGAAAACTAAATAGAAAAGAAAAACATAAATAAGAAGAGTATGCTTTCGTCAACAGGGTACATAAACTAAGTTACACGAAATTCCATACATGAAATCGGGTTAAATTAAATCGGACAGCAAACAAGGAAATGAAAAAAAAATCTCCAAGGCAGATAACACAGGTTAAGGTCTACTTTGGAAGAAGAACAAAAAAATAAAATATGCTACCCACAAAATTACGACACAATGATGAGACGAAACATAACACGGTAGTTCTCCAGACACAAACAGAAAACCAATGTTTCGGGAACTGGAATCTGTTCCATTCTTCAGGCAAAGACACACAGGTACGAGTGCGACTGATTATGCGCTCTCATTGCACAACTCATATATTAACTATCATTGGTTAAATAAGTACTTCAAGGCTTACCGCACAAACTGCCGACCAACAGCAGAAGTCAGTTGGGACGAAATAACTTGCAGTCCAGTCTATCAGATAATAACATGAAACCTGCAGATCTGTAGCAATTTATTTTGGCCTTGTCTCTGTGTCTACAAGCTTGTTATAGGCTTGCTCTTATGGCATTGAAAGTTGTACTGAACAAATGCTCTGACACACACACGCACTTCTGAAATTAAAAAAAAAAAATAATGCTCGGTGCAATCAATAGGATATGTTTATGTTGACAATGACAGAAAAGAAACAATAATTAAAGGTTTCAAAATTGTAGAGTTTACCGTGAACCGCCAATGGACAATTCTTGTAGTTGTATGAACTGTAATTGTTGCAATATATCGAGCAATGCCGAGCGAGAACACAGCGGCTACTGTAATTAACAACGCTGTGCCTGTAACGCTCTCGTGTCACGGTGACAAGCAGTTATCAGTGAGTGTGGCTTGTTCTGGGAACCGTCAGATAACAACTACAGTTCGCTCTACAGCGCCCTTTTATGTCTTTTTAATAGACGTGTTTCCTACACACGATAACAACACGTCTGTCGTTAAAAAACTTCTCTGACTGCACACGCACTCGGCGTTGCCCAACAACTTAGCTGGAACTGTCGCTAAATTGAACACGCTCATATTCTTTACAAACAACGAGTATTTTTCTCTCTCTCTCTTTTTTTCGGTGCATACAGTCACGAGAAGATTTTCGCAACACATTAATTCAGTGCCGTACGTGCACATCTGCAGCTCTGCTACGTGGTTATTGGCGGTTTGACTTTGACCAGACACGTCTTACAACGTTTTGCTCCAATCAGGATAAGGCTGCGCCAGTAGATACCAATTTACGTCCGCTTCACCACTCTCTCGAAACCTTTCCTAGGCTGCGCGACTTATATATTCATGCAGGTCTGCTATTGGTTCTCAGTAGAGACATGTAGGCTAGCCTCCAAGAATATATATGTACTCAAACAAAGAGCCGCAGCTTATTGGCTGCTCGCTGATACAGCATATCACATGACTGGTCCTGCATTTAGCTGGCTCCATATTATTGATTCATTGTCCTCCAGGAGCTGCCAAATAAGTCAAGAGCAAACTGTCGAGTGAACACAAATTCACATATGTTTGAAATATAGCTTACGTCCAAAATAAAACGCGAATATTTCAGGTCCCTAGTCCTCAGTCATCAAGGAAGAGATTCAGTTAAAGGAATGGACATGTACAGGAGATTGCAATCTAACGTCTTCAATGCCAGTTGTTTTTGGTGAAAATTTTACAAAGCATTTTGTTTTAATGCCTCTTGTGGATATATACAGCTCTGATACAATGGTAGGATGTTTTCAACCCTCGCCGTCTTGGGGATCTTCCCGCAAGTCACAGACGTGTGATGTCGAAGTAACCTTTATTCTGATTGGCTCAGAGAACTAAGTGACATCTCTGCACAGACATACTCTGCCAATAAGCCCGAAGCAGAGCTACAGATGCACTTGTAAGACATTGAAACCAGCTGCCACATAATTCTTGTAGTCTCTAATCTGAGCCTCTACTAACAATTCAACAAATATTGCCTTTGTTGCAATACAATCTGTATTGTAGCAAAGACAGTGTTTCAGCGTGTACTAGTGAAACATTATGTGTTTACAATAACTGTATATCTAGCCTGTTCTCATACGCATTAATACCTCAGGTCCCTATTTGTGCTACTTTGGTTCGTTTTATTTTTTAAATCCTCAAAGGCAGCAGATGTCACAAAACCGTTACATGTAAATTCTGGAAATGGTTTGTACTATGTAGACTATTTTTTTCCTATACAATACGATTTTAAATTTTGTTTTGAAAAAAAATAGTCCAAATAGTTAGACACCTGAAAAATTCGCGTTTCTTTTGGGTCCAAGCTAGCTTTCAAACAAATGTAAAATTGCGTCCATTCTACGATTGGCTCTTGATGTGTTTAAAACCTCCAGGATTAGAATTTATTGGTTTGTGGACATACGCCATTGCTCATGTTTTGCTGATCAAAACCTGTGTTGGATGACAAATAACGAAAAAAGAACAACCATAACCTCCAGGAGGATAATGAACCAATAATATGGAGGCAACTAAATGCGGGCCCAATCATGTGGTAGCACTGTGTCGGCGAGCAGCCAGTGAGCAGCGGCTCTTTGTTTGGGGATACATATATTCTTGCAGGCTAGCCTGTAGGTCGGTGAATCCGCCAATGTTACCTCTGGTCATAATTAACAGCTTAGCCTTCACAGGCACAGAGTTTAAATCTTGAAACTACGTTCAAATAAATTACTTCTCGACGTGTCAAGCATTTCGAACAAAAAATATTTTGCATTAAATGTTGTACGAAATATTGGCAAGGTAAGAGTAAAAAACGTATGTGAAATAGGTGTAAAGAGACTTGCAACATTCGCGTTGTTATTTGTTGACAGACTGTACTTCACAGCTCTATACATACCTGCACTCAGGCTGTGATTTCATTGGACATAAACATTTATTTTCTACTATGGCCGCAGAGGATTGGTCACTCTGAATTATTAAAAACACGATAACCGAGCCCTTCATAAGAGGCAATAATGGCTATTTAACGTTGCTGTACTCGGAATAATACAAGTAGTAATCGTAAAACACGATGATATAAGTCTGTATTGGACTTAATCACATACTTCCGAAAAATATAATAACAGGACCATCGCACGAAGTCTCATTGGACAACATTTTCAACACGAACACTTCATGTTAGGTTGGTACTGAAATGTTTGACGCACGCGTTAGAGTCGAGTTATTGCCTTCCCCGAGACTCAAAAGAAAAAATTCCATATAACTCTTACTACAGCGCAACCTCTTTGTTATATAACTAAAAGTTCATAATTGTCTGCAGTTTGTAATAATGACATTTGCATTAACAGATGTTTGCAGAAACTCTAGACATTCTATGAATATTTTTGCTTACTGTTTATCTTTAAAATACACACATTTTTTTACCATCATATCTTTTGACCAGGTAACTTAATATTACATTTCTTTATGCATAAAGGAAACTTTTATTGAGTATTTAAGTTAATATTTAATTTCTCATCTCATTCCAAAAATGAAAGAAAACCACTTTAAATAAATGACATTTTGTATTAACTAGATTTCACTGTAGCTAGCAGTATTAAAATTCACGTGAAGTTACATGTGTTAGACATCACGTAGGCTTTAACCTATTGTTAGGGCCCGGTAATTTTCGCGAAAAGATTTTTGCCCCACTTTGTTTCAGTGTCTTACGTGCACACCTGCAGCTCAACTTCGTGATTATTGGCAGTGTGTTTTAATGCAGAGTTATTATTCATTTGACGGTGCCAATCAGAGCATGGATAACTGTGACACAACACGTCTGTGATTTGCGGGTTTATCCTCCAGACGTTGTATGTTAATGCATCCAATCACTGACTACAAAGCAGAAATGCAGATGCGCACGTAAGGCACTGAAACAAAGTGCTGCAAAAATCTTTTCGCGAAAACTACCGGGCCCTACCTATTGTTCTACATTTCTAAACAGAGTTGCTGTTTACTGTTTCTTTCAGAACTGTAAACAACGCCAGCCGTACGTTAAGAAAAGTCAGGCTTAACAAACGTACTTTCCTGTCCCAACTATTCTTAGAAGCAATTGTGTAGTTACAAAACCTGATGCCTAACTTACATACACTTAAGACACGTAGTAAACAAGTAAATACGCTCCTATCTCTGAGATAGTTCTTTTAGACATCGTAGATTGTAATTAACACATAGATAAAACTATGTCGTAACCGCTTAAACAAAAACTATAACAGTAAAGTACTGTACGCAGTGGCGGCTCGTGGGTTGTTGCCAGGTGGGACTGCAGTTGCCAAGAGCTGTACAGGGTTGTGCGCTGGTTGACTCTACAGCCACTGACACGCTGATGTGCAGATGCCCCTTACTACTGAGTGGTCACAACACATCTAGTAGCCGGCAAATATTTCATGCTCGTTGGTCTACGGCGCGTTCATCAAGAGTGTACAGTTCCGACTATCTGCAGCCCCACCTGGCAACAACCCACGAGCCGCCAATGACTGTACGACAGTAGAGTGGTTCAAATTAATTATAATCATAATTTTATATTTTCATGAAATAGTTATAATTTTGTAGGACGGTACTTGTGAGTAGAGTTTCCTCTTACGAAACAAGTTCAGCTCGTATAGTTTTCTCATAACGGTGCGTCACAGTCGAACTTTACATGTTACGCTGTCATGCAAACCGTGAAAATTTATTGACTTACTGCAACGAAATTATTCACAGTGAAATAACATGTCATGGGCTACGTAATGTAACTTTTATAAATCCACGAGGTAACATTTTGACTCAAAAGCTACAGGAGAAAAGTAGCAAATTCCGCTATGTTTAAAACAGCAAATATGATCACTGAGCGTTTTTCTAGTATTAGGTTACGTAGCCCATTGCATGTTATTTCACAATGAATTATTTCATTTGACTAAGTCAACTGTTTTCACTGTTTGCATGGCAGCGTAATATGCAATTTTGACTGTGACGCACCGTTATGAGAAAACTATGAGAGCTAAAATTGTTTCCTAAGAGTGAACTGTACTCACAAGTGGTGTCTACAAAACTAACAATACTTCGTCAAAGTATAAACTTTTTGAGTATTAAATGTATTTGAATACCTTAAAGACTATTCAAGAACCAATTTTTTTAAAAGGTTTATGACTTCACATAATAGTAAATGTGATAAAACCACAACACCAAAAGGAAATTAATTTTAAAACTAAATTTCGTTAGTCACAATGTTTTACACGGGATAAAGTGTTTCTTAAAGTCGTAGAAACTTCATGAAGAAATGTTTCTGAAATCGGACAATAAGTTTACTTTCAACAAGTGCTTAAAGTTTTGTTTTTCTTTAAATTTTTTTTTCGTAACATTTGGCATGTCAGGACATGCAGACTCCTCAGTACAGTTCCATGAAACTTAGTAATATATTTGACGTTCGTTGTGAGATGCAGGTCAACTTGGTAATATAACACCATTTTTTAGTTTGCGTTACAAAATATTAAACATTTTAAACCTCATAATTACCATAACTGAGTTTTAAAAATACACATGTTCTACTTTCTACACTTTCGTCACGCTGTGATTGATAGCATATAATTTGAGATAGTGGAAAAATTTTAAAATATTTCGCACCGCCGTATTTTACCAAACAGTGTAGCAGCCGGCGTCATGTGTTATTGTAGGATGGTTATATAGTTGTTTAAAGAGGAATGACAAATATCCAGTAGCGGCGTACCAGAGCTATCATTGGTCCAGTCAGATGTGGACGCGACAATAACTAGAGACAGAAAATATTCGCGCGTTCACAGGCGTGTAGGCTAGCCTCCAAGTATATATGTTCACTGAAGCAGACAAAACTTCCTCATTGCAGGGGCGGATCCAGAATGGAATTAATGGGAAGGGGGGTATATATTTTTGCTAGCACCGGTTGGCCGATTTAAATCGGGGGTTCGGGGGTCCTCCCCCGGAAAAATTTTGATTTTAAGTTGCAAAATTGTGCACTTTGAGAAAATTTTGAACGTTAATGTTTAACACACAACAGACACAAATTGGAACATTTTCAAAGAGTTTACAGTCAGTTTCTTAGAATATATTGCAAAGTTCATAACACCTGCTGCATTGTCAATAGTTTGAATAAAAAGTGTATTATTTCTAATACATGGTTGGGCTCTTGGGGGAGGAGAGGGAAATTACCCCTTCCCTCCTTGTAACGGCCACTGCCTCATTGGCTGCTCGCTGGTACAGTGTTGCCACGTGAGTGAACCTGCATTTGTTTACTTTATTGTTGGTTCGGTGCCTTTAGATAGGGCCATGAACTTTTCGCGAAAAGAATTTTGCCTCAGTTTGTGTTCATTACCTTACGTGCACATCTGCAACTATGTTTCATGGTTATTGGCAGAATGTCTGTGTGAAGTGACGTCACTCATTTGACTGTACCAACCACAAAAAAGGTTACTGCAAAGCCTCGCGTCTGTTACTTGCTGGTAGAACGTCAAGACACGAGAGAGCTCAAACATATCTGGAGACACATAATTTTCGCGAAAACACTTTGTTTCAGTAACTTACGTGAACATATACAGCACTGTTTCATAATCAGTGATTGGACGTCTTAGTTCTGACGTGTCTTGGGGTTTTACTTGCCAATCACAGACTTGTGCAGTTGAAGTAACGTTACTGTGATTGGCGAAGTTGAATGAAATACATAGCTTCAGAAAGACACGCTGCCAATAACCTTGAAATAGAACTGCAGGTGTGCACGTAAGTCACTGAAACAAAGAAGGGCATAATTCTTTTTTCGCGAAAGTCAGGAGTCCCTAAACTGACTACGAAGCGGAACTACAGATGTGCGCATGAGGCACTGAAACAAAGAGGGGCATAATTCTTGTCGCGAAAAGTTCATGACTCTACTTATAGGAGATGTCAGATAAGCCAAAGACAATCGCGTAAGTACCAGACAGTTACAGCAGCTTGAATCCTAGCTTGTGCCGAAAAGAAGCGTGAATGTTCCAGGCTTCTATCAATAACGAACGACCTGAAAAATTTGCTTTTTACTTTGAGTGAAAGCTAGATTTCTAACATCTGTACATTTGGGTCCATTCCACGATTGGTTCTTGACTAATTTGACACCTCCTGGAGGACAATGAACAGATAATCTGGAGGCAACTGAATGCAGGTCCAATCATGAGCAGCCAATGAGAAGCTGATCTTTGCTAGGGAGCAAGATATATTCTTGGAGGCTAGGGAACCCGCGAACTTTTCCAGTCTCTATCAATAATGAAAAAAGAACATCGGATATGCTTAAGGGCGCGGTTACCGCAATTTTAATCATCATTATTTTATTTTTTATTTGTACCAGATTTTTTTCTTATTTTAGACATAAAATGTGATTAAATTTAGCTCTTATTAAATTTTTTTATCTCTCACAGTTTTCGCGTATAATGGCTTGTTAAAGTCATATTTTGCATGTTTCCGTTTTAACGACTACACTAAAACCAACTAATATACCAAACTCAAAAAAATCACAGTGAATAAATACATTTCAGGCTACAGTGACATGCTCATAAAATTAAAGAATAAAAATTATTTGTATTTAAAAAAAAAATTATTGAACTTTTTAAATTTTTATTTTCAGTTTCAGCATTTTTTTTTAATTCAAATAATTTTAATTCTTTAATTTTATGAGCATGTCATTGTTGCCTGCAACGTCATTATCCACTGTGATTTTTTTGAGTTTGGTATAGCAGTTGGTTTTAGTGTAGTCGTTAAAACGGAAACATGCAAAATATGACTTTAAGGGTGATGGTGCGCCAAAGCAGTGAATTTTCACAATTTTAGACATAACTTTTCCCCCTTGCTTATTATCGAAAATCAAGGTTCGACAATCCGGAAATGATACTTTTGTACAACTTATTACATTACTACATAGTCACAGATTGTTTTATTTTAGGAGCACTGATGGCAGATAGGAAAAAAATACATTTTTCCTATCTGCCATCAGTGCTCCTAAAATAACAAAGTCTGTGACTATGTAATAAAGTAAGAAGGCGTACAAAAGTGTAATCTACGGATTGTCGAGCCTTGATTTTCTATAATAAGCGAGGGGAAAAAGTTATGGCGGAAATTGTGAAAATTCACTGCTTTGGCGCACCATCACCCTTAACAAGCCATTACGCGAAAACTATGAGGGATAAAAAAATTTCATAAGAGCCAAATTTAGCCACATTTTGTGGAAAAAAATATCTGGTACTAATAAATAATTAAATAATGGTGATGAAAATTGCGGTAGCCGCGCCCTTAAGAGTGCGTGGTAGATAAATAAACGCTGAAAACATACATAGATTTCTACGCATTTTTTGAAGCCAATGTGAATAAAATACTCAATTACAATCCTAGATAATGGTATTTGCCAACTTTATTAGTTAATATTTATCCATAATTAGTAATTACTCATTCGTTACGCGTGATCTCTTGCGCCGCAGTTAAATGCACGTGGTTTCGGTGTCAGAGATTGTGCCTCAGAAGTTCGTAACACTAGAAACAATTTTGTTTAAAACGTTGGCTAAAACTATTGTCTAAGATTTTTATTGTTTAATTTTTGCAAATAGGCTTCAAGTAACCTACAGTCATAAATTAATGCTTTTAGCGTCGAATTATGTGCCACGTCATCTTCATAAACAGTCTACATTTAGCGCGGAAAATCTATGTTCCTACATATCGCACAATGGGAAATAGTTAGTGAACACTTGAAGGCTTCTAACAGCGAGCGCCTGGCGAGCTGAGGCCGAAATAAGGTGAGAACAGAGCAACTGCGGAATTCAAGGACGCAATGGACAGAAGAACCCCGAGAAAACCCGTCGGTCAACGGCACGTATTCCAGATTCGAAACTCCAGGAATACAGTCCTTATCCCAGGAGCGTGGGAGGCTAGCGGTCTAACCACTACGCCACCGCAGCCTCCAGTGAAGTTGACGTGCTGATGTTTCGAGAAGCTGACGAGAAGTCGTGGTTTGTGAAATAACCGCGTGGGGCAGCACGAGCTGTGTATGTCGGTCAGTTAAGAGAAAAGATAATAATTAACGAGTGGGCGCAGTGTCAGCGTAGTCGGAAGAAGGAAAACTATGAGTGGAGGTTCTGCAACATATGAGAGCCAGAATCTCTCATGACTCAACACACACAGACATGACGATGCCGAGAAGTGGAATGTGACGTTATAGGCTGGGCACTTCAAGGCCAGCTTGTGTTCCTCGAGCCGTAGTAAACATTGCAAAATAACGTACACAAGGTATTGTGCTACATCTGATTGAAATATTCTTGCAGTCGAAGTGAATGATCGAGTAAAATCACGAACCTTCGCCTCTGCAGCACCTTGTCGTGCCAGAAAACCACGTGTAATGTTTTACGTAATAGATGAATGCTTGCATGTCTTCTATGTGTTCCTATACCACAGACTAGATAACAATACAGACGTGAAATGACGTGGCGGCTCATGTGATACGGGCGTACTTCGCCTCTTATTGGTTGTCTGAGGTTGTTGATACCAGCCTCGTGTATGTTTGGCTCCTGCATGTTACTGCATGTTTCCTATTGGCCTGACTGCTGGCTAGCATGGCAGCTGCCATACGCTGATTGATTGACTGTAGGTGTCTCCGCCATGTTGCTGGCCAGGGAAGCCATTTCGCTGGCGTGTGTGACTGAGTCCGCTGTCCTACCGGCTATTTCACTTCTGTATTTATATTTATTCTGTGCCAATACCATGCATCCCATTACGATTAAACATTGGTGATGTGCGTACGTTTCTAACAAAAAAACATATTTTTGGGGGGAAATTAGGGGGGGGGGCAAAACGGGATAAAGGGTAAAAACGAGGAACCCTTAATATTTAATAATATAGAAATACTTTGGCAATTTATATGTGCACCCGCAAAAAAACTTGTTTGTAAGGGGTCCGTGAAAAAAAATGGGGGGGGGGGGGAGTGCTGTAAAGTGGTACAAGGGCAATACGGGGTACCCAAAAATTTAGTGAAAAACTTTTCTTTTCTAAAATTTTTCTAAAACGGTCGTTAATGATCTTTAACATCCTTTTGCACCAGTTAGCACTTTTACAATTTTTTTGTAAAAACGCTATCTAATGTAAAATGAAAATCTCGCGAATCAAGTTAATAATTACATATGATTAAAATATTGACACTCACTCTCTATAATTCCTTGCAATTATGGTAGAACATTGATTATTAATCTTCGTCTTTAGAATTGACCAAGGTTATACGTAGTGTAACAAAAAAAAATGTTGTTGCAATGACATAGAAAGGTGTGTCTAAGGTGCTTGTGACTATTGAATCAAGTCTAATTATCTGTACTACTGTGTACATATATGTATATCAGGTTACACAGATTGAAAAAGGTCACTTCTTCGACCTGGTCATTTCATCGAACTTTTTCCCTACTCTTCCCCTTACTCCCTCCACCTCGAACCACTCTGCACATCTTCTATAAATGTTCTGTCAACTGCCGAGGTCATAGAACTCCCCCACACTTCTTACCTCCTACAAAACTATACGCACCGCCTGTTGGCATCCCTTTACTACAAAACTATACGCACCGCCTGTTGGCATCCCTTTACCCTGTACATAAACCATATGCACCGTCTATTGGTGCTTATGTATCGTTCCTCCCATTGGCTACCACGAGACGTGAAGAGTTCGTTCACCAGACATAAAACTGAAACCCTATTGGCCATAACATCCAACATTCCTCACCGCCCCGCATAACCCCCAGCGTAGTGGGGAGAGGAAATATGTTCTGTCAACTGACGAGGTCGTAGTACTGACATAGCCCCTTTTGTTGTGCTAACTCCATAAACTGCTTCTATGTTAGTACGTATATTTCACTTTTGTTCTTAACATCGTATAATACAGATATACAGTACGTTGCACTTCAGAAACCATCTAATTAGATTAAACTTTCTAAAAGACATTACAAAGTGGATCCAAAACAGTGTTAAAAGTTTATTCCATTTTAATATTTTAGAACCTTGCGAACTAAATAAGCCTACTTTAACTAATTAAATTTGACTTATCGAAATAATTTCAAAACATTAATTTATAATGCAAACAGATTAATCCAAGTATAAATAGGCTACTTTTATGCACATGAAACAAACAACTACAGTGAATTATAAAATGTTAACGTGGTACAGGCGAAACAAAATTTAGTCGCCAATTTTGTATAAGCCTGCGTGTGGTGACTCTGAAATTACTTAGCTAAAGATTATGTTTGAATAATTACTACATAATTATTGCCAGATGTTATGATGACTTAAGCAAGCTAATGTATTTTACCAGGAAGCTGTAATTACAATTTTTTAATTAATGTCTTTCAACAGCGAAAGCAAGCGAAAAACAAGCAATGCCAACGCGGCTTGTCATGCATCATCTATAGATGAAACATCCGCTGTCATATTGGATAGCAAATACGTTCCTATTATTTTCAATGAATTAACGATACTAGCAATACATATCAATCTATCCTGTAGTAACGGTGCATAGTTTTTCTGGTAAATGCCTAGCCTTCTTTATTTTTGTTCACTTTTAAAATATTTAGTACATGTATTGTATATTTTAATTGTGATTTGTAATTTACAAACTTTTCGGGTACGGTTACAAGTACTAACAACCTAAATAACAAAACAACTGTTAAATTCAGCGATAGTTAAAAAATCGCCCATACTTGTAGTTCTAATGTTTCACGGTTTTCAAACGTTATCATGTATGAAGAAATTATTCTTGGAGCTGAAACGTAGGCTTAAATTTGTGCTTTGGTATGAAACTTTTCGTGAGATGACGCATTGCATAAATCACCGTCACAGAAGTTTACTGCCATCTAACTGTTTTCGGAACTCATTCCAGAGTAACAGGGTTTGCCAACTTTATGAGAAAATCAAATACTGGCAAAGTGACTCATTCCGTTAACTTAATCTCTTGTATCGAGATAAAAAGTACAAAATTTAGACGTCACAGATGACTCACCAGGAGCCAACACTCTGACGAAATGTTTGCTCATAGAGTTGATAACAATGTTTAATTGAACAGAAGAACATTAATTATTTCTTTATAAGTATTATTAATGTGTTAGATAAGCACTGTATCATTCATCCCATTAATAAAGAATGAAGCATGATTTTCGCTGTGTGTGAAAGAACAATCATTTCAGAGAGAAAATTATTGTGGTTTCTGTGTGTATCTGCATGAGTTGCCATGTATTTATGAATGTATGTACGTACGTATGTATGTGAGTGAGTGATTCAGATTGAAAACTGGCCTATCTCTCATGCATGTATGTATTGTTGCGTGCCATGTTCCTGGAGGCCAGTGGTCGGCGGCTGTTTCGTAACACCTTGAAGGCTGGCCGATGACTCAAAGCCCGGGTGGCTCATAGTGGGAAAACCGCCGAACCTACGTCATAGATACCTGTCCCAACTGCGTCTTAACCCTTTGAGGACGGCCGACGTGACAGCCAGCACATCCGAAACATGATGAA
>PNEQ01018753.1:0-13350 GCA_003012365.1 Medauroidea extradentata | reverse complement strand
GCTAGCAGCTGAAATGGCCATCAATATGTTCACTCTCATCAAAAATGGCAGTCACAAATAATCAAACTACCCAACTAAATAAGCTAGCTACATGGAATGCCTGTAGTGTGAAAAACAAAACTGCAGAACTACACGACTTTCTGAGAAAACATGATATCCAAATAATAGCCCTTACGGAAACTCACCTCAGAACTTCTGATAAATTTCTGCTACAAGGCTACACCATCCATAGGAGAGACAGACTGCCACAAACCCCAACTCAAGACAACCAGGTTCCGCCAGCCAGAGGAGGAGGCGTAGCCCTAGCTATTCGCAGCTACATTAAACACAAACTGCTACCCCTGCCAAATCTAGGCAACATAGAAGCTATAGCCATCTCCCTCACTATCAAGAAGCAACAGTGCGCCATGATAGCTATGTATGCTCCCCCAGAAAGAACAGTTGAGTCATGCAACTTAACAGCACTCACAAAAATATCACAAACAATGACAATATACCAGCATACAAACTTCATTTACGAATTGGATGTTGTTCATGAACTAAATTCCGACCACTTTCCAGTTATAGCTACATTAGAAGATGCATACACCCAAACAAAACAAGCTATTTTAACTCCTAACTACCACAAAGCAAACTGGAGTAAATTTAATAAACAACTAAACCAAACGATAATACAACCACAGAATATCACTACAAAACAAGACCTTGATGACTATGCCCAGCACATAACTACGAGTATACAAGCAGCTGTCAAGGACACAATTCCTCAGAAACAACGCAAACAATCACTCGTTGACTACCTACCAGAATATATTAAGACCCTTATCACCAGGCGAAATCATACAAGACATCTTTGACAAAGACTTAAACTCCGTCAGTATAAGGAAGAATACAATGCCATACAACGAGAAATACATGCACAGCTGGATGCATACAGAGCCACTATCTGGGACACAAAACTTGCAGGGCTCAAAACATCTGATAATTCACTCTGGCGAACAAATAAAAAACTCACCCAATCATCAATTACTATACCAACACTACAAGCCAACGGCCAATTAGTTCATACTCCACAAGAAAAGGCAGACTTATTGGCAACTACACTTGAAGAAGCATTCGCACCCAACATAAATCCCTCAACACCATTATTCACTGCAAGAATAGAACAACAAGTTCAACAACTCTCTACGATTCCCACACACTCCGAACCAACATATACAGACTTCAAAGAGGTGCGCACCATTATTCGCAAACTGAACCCAAACAAGGCTCCAGGAGAGGATGGCATTCAAGCAATAACACTGAAACATCTCGAACCACCCACAATTAGAGCAATCACTACCTGCATAAATGGTGTCCTTTACACAAAATCATGGCCCACAATATGGAAAACAGCCAAAGTTATCCTTTTTCCAAAACCTGGCAAAGACACCACCAAACCACAAAACTATCGACCAATAAGTCTCCTCAGTGTGCTTTCGAAAGTAGCAGAAAAAGTTCTCCAGAACAGACTACAAAAATACCTAGAAGAAAATGATATCTTACCCCACTACCAATTTGGCTTTCGCCCAAAACATTCAACTACTCACCAACTAACAAGAATAGTGGAACATATAATTACAGCCTTTGACAAAAAACAGTACACAGCTGCAGCATTTTTAGACATTGAAAAGGCTTTCGACCGAGTATGGCACGATGGGCTCCTACATAAACTTAGCAAAATTAATCTCCCAGATTGTTACATCCGAACAATTGCATCATACCTCTGCAACAGAAATTTCTACACCTAATTACCAGGAGCGAAATCACACTTACGTCAAATCAAGGCTGGAGTCCCCCAAGGTAGTATTATAGGGCCCACTCTCTTCAACATATACGTTTACGATCTTCCAGAAGTGCGTCGAGCTCAAATAGCTTGCTATGCAGACAACACCATGATCTTTGCCAGCTCTACACGAGCATATCTAGCCATACGTAAGGTGCAAGAAGCACTACAACTATTCCAACAATGGTTCACTGACTGGCACACTGCTGTCAACGTTACCAATTCAGAAGCCATTATTTTTACACGTCGTAATATTCCTCAGAACTTCCAGCAACTCCAACTATTTGGTGATACACTAATTACCTATACTAAGTGTGTCAAATACCTAGGGGTCTATATGGATTCCAAACTAACATGGGGCCAACATATCTCCAAGAAAACCGCAGCAGCATACTCCAGAAGCACAGATATATCCGTTACTAAATATTAACAGTAAACTTTCCACACAAAACGGGGCTACAATCTACAAAGCATGCCTCAGACCAATCCTCACATACGCAGCTCCTGTTTGGGGATATGCAGCAAAATGCCACGTACGTAAACTACAAGTTGCCCAAAATAATGCCTTTCGAAGAATTGCACATGTACCCCGATATGTACCAACCACACCACTACATAAGGAATTAGACATACCAAACATACATGAATACATGAAGAAACTCACAGAAAGATTCTACGAAAACCTGGAAAGACATCAAAATCCACTTATCCAATCACTTGGGCAATATGACCCAAATAATCTCTGGAAATATAAGAAGCCTAAATACTTACTAGTGCCGAAACCTCCATAAAATGCACCAAAAATGGCCAAAAAACACCTGCAAGAATTCAGAACAACAAAGTGTATATAGCCTTCAAGGACACCAACCATAGTGACTTGTTCTATTGCTTCTAATGTATATATTATCTTTTCCTCATTAAGTGTCATCTATTCAGATCTTTACATCACAGTGATCTATCTGCGATGGACACCAACCATAGTGCCGCGACCTGATCTATTAATTGTGTATATATAAATTTAGACTTCTAAAGTATTATTACTATTACTATTATTAATTTACGATAAACAGAAAAGACACCCGCCGCAGTGCACTACATCATTAACACCACTAGAGTCGTATTATTTTTATAAATTAATTGATACTGGGAACAACCAAAAACTGTAAAATAAATTCTCTTGGATTGCTCAACTAAGTTCCCCACTAACATACAAGTGTATTAATAATTGACTACAACGTCACATTACGGACTTCCTACTGAGATGTATCTTACCAATTTGGTAAATTTTGTGTAAACTCACACATTAATGCCATACATTTGCTTTTGCTTTGGATGACCACATCAGGTGATCCTGCCACCCACAAATGCTAAATACATAGCACCAACATAAACTCTCCCTAACTCTAGCACAGTTGGAGAGAGTTTCACTCCTATGCCTAATCCCGCTCCCCTTCCACCCCTTCAGGGATTTCGGGAGAATATTTTTCAATCGCAGGCAACAGGTTTCCTCCAGTGTTGACGCTGGTTTACTGTTGCTATCCCATTTAGTTAATTCCAAAAGGCCACTGAGGCAAATGCCCCCTCAGTGGTCTAGATCCTAGCGCTTAGACACACTGCGGACCACGCAGCCTCCCTCCTGCCACAAGGTAGGAGTGAGGTTGATGGTCACAATGTTTACATGTTACAACGAATAGCGTATAGCCGACTAGGCTGGAACGTATTAACATCCTCCCCCTAAAAAATGCCAAAAAACTTAATATTTAAGTCATTTTAACGTAATATTTTAGCCATTTTAACATATTATTTTAGTCGCTTATATATTTTAATTTAATGCTAGCTCATCAGGCCTGCCTGTGAGCTAGTTAAGTGTACTAATTGATGTATTTTTAAGTATGTTTCAGGTATCTACGGGTGATACGGGAGGAAGAGGCGCCTTTAAAACCTCGTCCTCCACCAGGGTACTGTGCTCACACAAAGTGCCCTGGTTAAAACCAGCGCCCTTCTAAAACAAAATAAAAGGAAAATAAAGAAAATAAATACAGTTCCCGCCCCCCCCAGCCCCACTCTTACCTCACAACTCTACTAACAACCTGGACCTTCCTACTTTTCCAGTGCCATTTTTATTTTTAATGCATGTAACTGCTGAGTGGTAACACTCCTATTCTGTCGAGAGGGTTTTTACGGTACTATGCTGGTTTTTCTCTCTCTCTTCTTAGAGTATGGCTTAGCTATAGGTACACTTAAGGAGGTAGACATGGCCTCAATTGTGGCCATGTCTGCCCAATCCCTCTCTGCCGCGATGCATGCCTCCTCTGCATGAAACTTCCCCCTTGTAAGTGTATGGGGCTCAGCCCTGAGACGCACTTAGTCCCGCTCCTTCCCCGGGTCTCACACATAACTTAGTAGTTAGGGTAGGTTAGGAAAAAAAATAAATTATGTGTATTTGACTGTGTGTTAAATACTAAGTTTACATATCACCGAAACAAATATATTTTTTCATTGTGTGTTTTGTGTGTTGAATACTACACTTTTACTTTTGCTGCTGGATGGAGCTGCTAGGGATGTCCCTGGGTTGCATTTAATACAGGTTCCATGGAGCTCCTAGGGATGTCCCAGGGACGTGTTTAATACAGGTCCTAGGGAGCTCTTAGGGATGTCCCAGGGATGTGTTTAATACAGGTCCCAGGGAGCTTCTGGGGATGTTCTGGGGATGCATTTAATGCAGATCCCAGAGAGCTCCTGAGGATGTCTTGGGGATGTGTTTATTACAGATCCCAGGGAGCTCCTAGGAATGTCCCAGGGATGTGTATGCCAGACATCCTAGGGATGTCCGTAGGTAGTACTTTTCCATGTTCTTTTCCTACATAAAAAGGACTTGAAATGAACTTATGAACTTCCCTAGGACGTCCTAGGGACGACAGTTGCCACATACTACGGACGTCCTCAGGATGTCTGTGTGCTGGTAGGGAAGTTAAAGCTGTTTGTTTACTTTAACGGAATTGTCGACAAAGTACTAACTAGCCGAAACGAGGTAATTATTTGCCTTTAAAAATTATATTAAGCAGTAAAAACCCTGCAAACTGTGTAACAGATATTTTTGTACTTGCTCTAGTTAAGGCTTTTTGATTTATTTATATTGTATCCTGCTGACCAGTTAACAACGTACACAGTATAACAAATGTACGTGTATATATTTGTAGTATGCGGTTTGTCTCAGAGAAACAAAAAAATACCTCTTATTGTGAAACATTCTTACACACAGGACAATTAGCCATGCATATGTTAAAAATACATAAATATCTTAATGTCGTGAGTTAATGAATTTAACATTTACTACAAATAAACATACAGCTCAATGTTTCAACAACTCAATAAAATCTTTTACATTATAATATGCATTTTCGAGAAGAACAGTTTTAAATTTAGGTTTAAATACCCATCTTGTTAGACATTTAAAAGCTTGGGGTAGTTTATTAATAAAGGTACGTTAATTTCGCAAATACATTCCAGGTCTGGTTGAACGCCAAAAATATATACTTCATAATCACGTGTGTGATTAGCTGGCGGCTGTCATGAAACGAATTTGACTACTGCAAGCCAGTAGTAAATAAGGAAATAATTCATACAGCTATCGCTTGTAATGTTGTAAACCAATGAATAATCGACTGTATCCAGAGCGTGTACAGGACTGAGCAATCTAGGCTACTGCCAGATGAATCCGCGAAATTGACGTACCTCTATATATTAATCTTGCACCCATGAAGTTAAGACTTCTTTCATACATAGCTGTGCTATAGTTAGTTACTCTAAAATTACTTTTTGTTATTTTTTACTTACGGTATCGTATTTTGCTCTATTCGTTTTAACTTACGATCTGTGTAAACACCCACAAATTATGTATTATAAGTTCTATAAATTTGTATGAATTTGTATGTTGTTAATTATAGTATTTGATTGATTAAAATTCGTACCGTAATTATTCTTTGGAATGAAATTTATATAATTTGTTTTAAGTAAATTAAATATTATACACATTCAGTAATAAAAATACCACACAAGAAGTAGAAATTATATATTATGGCCTTACTTTTATTTAGGAAAAGTTTTGTTAGCATTTAATCTTCGGTTTCAACTTTGCAGGTTAGTTAAAGGTACCATGTTCCTTTCGTTTCTTCCTATGAGCGTAAATTGTTCGATTGAAACTGCTAGTTACTTTGAAAACATCCTTAATTACATTAATAGTATGTATGCAACAAATATTTAAATATTTTCAACACAATAGTAGATAGGATATGTATGTCCGAGCACAACAGGGTTCGTGGTGAGGATGTGAGGATTCGCGGCCCCATCTTGTTTACCACCCCCATCTTGTTTCCGGCCGCCATCTTGTTTCAAACTACGATCATGGATTTTCATTTTCTCCTGCTCTCTCATTCCACTCGTAATTTTTCCTGCTCTCTCACTCTACCCAATCGTCTGCTGTAGGCAGCCATCTTATGTTTCTTATTTCCGGTCACCATATTTAATTTTTAAAATTCTTGCCAATTTTCAACACTCATTTGTTTACATAGCCTGCCATATTTAATTTTTTAAAATTCCCTGCCAAAATAATATATTATTAAATTTTGTTCTAGGAATGACCACCAGAGGCACAACTTTGAGGCACTATCTTTGTTTTCTTATTTACTCACTTGAACCGACTCCACCAGTATACATATGTGCTTAAGGGCGGTGGGTAATGTATCATAAGCGGGACTCTCGCCCCTATCACAAATATTTTTTTTATGCTTACCTCTAGACATCTAGATTGACAAGTCTTGACAAGTATTATACACAGAGCTGTATCACCACCATCAATCATATTAATTTAATTTTTTAAAAACCTTTTAATGTAACCAATTATAATGTAATTGTGTTCTATGTAATCTCTGATTGAGTGTACAAGGACTGGTGCATCTGATGCTCTTTAAAAAAAGTTATGACAGGCTTATGAAATAATATCTCTCAACACACACAATGTTAAGTTTAAAAAATAATACATTTATTAAATACTAGAACACTATATACAATATTTACACTTTATACAGAAAACAAACTATAAATCTTGAGGTGGCTGGACAGGTCCTCACCGCTCTTCTTCAGATGCCTTCATTCTGGGAAGCCTTTGCACTAGAATAATCATCGCATCTCTCATATAGGGTACCTGTTGTTGCCCTCACCTTTTACCCGGGCTTGGGACCGGCAACACTACTGTTCTAAAGTAGTGCAGGCAGGTTTACAACGCTGAAACTCACAAACCATTATATACAGAGCAGAAACACAGAAAATGAAAAAATTTAAATGCTGGAACTCACAACCCAAGGAACAACTTTCACCACAAGAACCCATTAAATGCAATATAAACAGGAGAAAATCTTGAAGTTAGAATAACCTACATATCTAGAAGACACAAAAATTATATTAAAAGAAGAGAGCTATACAACAATACATGATATTTACAACAAGGAAGAATGTACACCAGTCCATAATATTTACAACTCAATATAACCATAAGGAAGAGTATGAATGCCATCTTCACAGATGAACTGTTTGTCGTCCCGCTAACTAAGGGCTACCTTATTAGTGACATTGGTATATACATCATAGTGGTGAGAGCGAATAACATTCACATATACCCGTTTTTCTTGCTGTTGCTGATCCAGGACAGTCTTATAGTCAGCAAATGTGATTTTTTTCTTCACTGCAGATTTCTGGACCCCTTTAGCTCTCTTAACTATTTTACCTGCATACTTGTAGCTGTAGAGTTTTGCCCGCAGGCCAACGAATTCCGTCATGACTCCTTCACCACACTCATCTTTAAAGTTTCCCAACACTTTCTTGTTGGTGAGCGAGTAGCTAGGATGATTAGGAGGGTATGAACTGGTGTCGAATTTCGACATGAAGCTTGGGTCTGCAGTTAAGTCGTGGTAGAAATTTTGTGTCCTGATGGCATAGATGAAAGGGTCTGTATTCATGCATGAGAGCTCAATGTTATCTCCATAACAAGCCTTCATCACATCTTATGGAATCAATACATTAAAGTCTTGGAGAGGTCCAACACTGCAAAACCTGTGTATATCGGCTTGTCGAACAGAATATCTTCTTTCTCCATCATTATCAGGGACAAGAGGTCGGAGTAAATTACTCTATCCTTGAATGATGGTTTCGCGATGAGCTTCTTCATGTGTGTGTCAAGGCATACAAGTTCCATCCGCTGCCTTCTTCTCTTATTCTCCATCAACTTACCAAAGACCGAGTTATTGGCAAGCTTGAAGAAATCCTTCTCGAATTCATTTTTGGCAGCTTGGCTCTTTGCGGTGTTCAGCTCAATATAAGGTTTGAGCCAGGGACTCTGCTCGAATCGAAGAACCTTATGTACTTTCACCACCTTCAATCCATGCTGGACTGCCTGTTTGAGATTTCGGTAGTGTACTACATAGTTCTTCTTTTCTTCCAGAGTAGTTATTAATTTCTTCTGTTTGCTTCCAGGAGGGCACTGATTCATAGGAAGAAAAAGCAAGTCCTTATGTGCTCTGTGGAGCTCAGCAGGGTACTCGACATCACATTCTATGATGTATCCTAATGGTCCCTCTTCTGGCACCTGCATAAAATCAATGTCAGTGTCCACCCATTCAAAGTCCCACAGAGGTTGTGGCAAGCACATCACCCAACCATACAAATTGTTCGCATCCAAATATTGTATGTGTTGAGATGGCTTAGAGGCATCATACGAGTCTGGAGCATAGGTATTGTTTGATACAATATGGCGGTTAATACATTGTGCTACACCTCCCCGGATCCCAGACTCTATAAACATATACATATCGTACTCGACTAGCAGCTCCAGTTCAACGCCTGTGATGTGCAGCATTGCATCGAAAGAGAAACCAGGAAGACTAATGTAGTGAGTACAGTCAAGTCCATATGTACTAATACACAGCCGCCTAAAATCTTCAAAGACATCACACAGGAGAAGAATGTCTGTCGTGAGGTACACATCACTGTAGTTGCCTAATGTCTTACAACCGAATTTGGACCAAACATTCTGTGCATGAATAAAATCAGTATCTGAAATGCAAGAATCGGTGAGTCGGTTGTAGAAGTCTTCCTTCTTGGGTAGCTGAGATTCTTCAAGTTTTCCCCACGATGTAACATTGTCATAAGGGAAAACACCTATTCTCCTTTCCAGCTCCATCTCCTCAAATCTGTAGAACTTGGTGGTGTTGGTGAACTGGCTAACAGGTAGGTTCTCGGCTAGCTGTGCTAGACTGGACGACATGAAACGAAAAGTATCTATGAAGTGGATAGCAAATCGGTCCCCAAGCTGCTTCTAAAAAGTAATGAGCTTCTCTTCCGAATGCGGAGTTATGAAAATATCTTAATCATCATAAGCTAGCTTCTTGACGATAAAGTGCTCATCATAACTCAAGTTATAGAAGAATACCGGAAGCTTCTTCGGACGGCGATGGAGCATGTTACATTCATTGCACGCAGGGCCCAGATACTTGCCTGAAAAAGGGCAATGGTCATACACATTATGATTATTTTTGTTGTCCTGCCTAGTAAACTCCTTCTGACACTTGGTACATGCGAAGGTCTTCTTCTCCAAATTAAAGTTGCAGGTTTCTTCATGATGATGTGCATGATGTGTATGAGCTAACACTGCATTGCAGAACTTGCAGTGTGAAGTTGCAGGCTGAACAACGTCCCCATTGCAAGAACGAAGGTGACCATCCATATTGTCCTTGCGAGGAATGGGAACACCACATTTCTCGCACACCTGGAGTTCTTCACGGTATGAGTTGAGGCGGCAATTGCACTCATGGCGCAAACCATTATAATGAACAGTGAACACCTTACCACAGAAACCACACTTTGTAGCCTATATTCTTCAAGAACACAATATTTTTACGTGTTAACACACTGGTTGCTTCTGACAAACTGACCTTTGGCTTGGTGGGGAGACTTGTTTTTATAATTTTTTTCTAAAACTCAGGCCCATCTTTCTTCAAGTGCAAGCACTATGTAATTTCTTCGTTTCTGAAATTAATTAGTTTATCATCCTGGTCGACTATAAGAACAATAATTTCCTGTACGTACTTTTCTATGATTGGTGTATAAATTTGATTTTTCGGGACTTCTACCAATTTGAATCCAGGTGGAACAGTCGCTGAAAACTCGTTAAGTGTATGGTACGGTTTACCATTTAGATATGAGCCTGTTACAAGATTGCAGTTTACTCTTATAACATTCACTGGCAAAATGTTTACAGGTAGTGTTGACTGGTGTACTTTTCCACTCTCACACACATTGTGTTCGAAACCCAGCATGGATGCTAGAGTATCTTTCTCTGTAAAGTCAATTTCTTCGCTGCATAAAATTTCACTTTTCAGAGTGTTTGGATTTCCTCGCAAAACAAAACTTACATTAGGACCTAATGCTTGCTTGATGTATGCTGCAATGTCTTCGATCTCATACGATCCTGTAGGCACAGTAACCTCTTCAGTGATGTCATTTCTTACGTAGCGAAATTTGCAGTTTGAACTATCTACATAAGGTACGGAGAAATAAGTTTCGAAATCAATTAGCGCCACTGACCATGAACCTTTTAAATCCAGAGCTGGAAAATGCACGGAGCGCAGCTCTGAGCTCTTGTCCGTCAAGATCAACTTTACAGACATGACTGATACCAAGTTGTGCTTGTATCAACATTTATTAATCACTAATTAAGAACTTGAGACATAAATGGCCACAGTTCCACTGGGTAGGTAATTGCTCATTGAAATAATTATAACTTAGTTTCATCCCCCAAAAAAATACTTGCGCACTTCTTTGGGTGGGCGAAGGTTTCCAAAACTGTCGTAGTAATCAACATTGTTTCCATATTTTTTAATAACTAACCATGTGAGTTCCTCGACCGTTAGCCGAATCTAAATTTATAATTCCACATTCGTTATGTCTTGGTTTTGATGGTAATTTGTCTCTCATGAACACACCCCTGAAATTAGGTATTTGTAATTTTCTAGCAAATTTTATTAAATCTAGGTTTGTTAGTGGTCTGTTGGGTAGTCGGTTTAGGACTGTTTCTTTCTATTTCTGTTTTTTTTTCTTCAGACATCCTTCCATTTATACATGAGCTTGTTACTAGATTGCAGTTTACTCTTATAACATTGACCGGCAAAATGTTTACAGGTGTATTTTTCCACTCTCATACACCTCGTGTTCGAAACATATCATGGATGCTAGAGTATCTTTCTCGGTAAAGTCAATATATACGCTGCATAAAATTTCACTTTTCAGTGTGTTTTGATTGCCTCGCAAAACAAAACTTACATCAGGATCTAGTTCTTGCTTGCTTGCTGCAATGTCTTCGATTTCATACAATCCTTTCAGTACAGTAACCTCTTTAGTGATGTCATTTTTACATAGCAAAATTTGTAGTTAGAACTGTCCACGTTAGGTACAGAGAAATAAGTTTGGAAATCTATTAGTCCCACTGACCATGAACATTTTAAGTCCATTGCTGGAAAATGCATGGAGCGCTCAGCTGTGAGCTCTTGCACGTTAAGATCAATGTTACGGACCTGGCTGATGCAAAGTAGAGCTTGTGCCAACATTTAATAATCACTAATTAAAATTGAAGACATAAATGACCACAGTTCTACTGGGTTGAAATAAATATAACTTATTTCCATCCCCTGAAAATACTTGCGCACTCCAAAACTGTCGTAATAATCAACACTGTTTCCATATTTTTTGTAAGAGACCCAGTGAGTTCCTCGTCCATTAGCTTAATCTAAATTTTTAATTCCACATTCGATGCTTCTGGGTTTTGATGGTAAACTGTCTCTCATAAACACTCCTCTGAAATTTGGTATTTGTAAATTTCTAGCAGACTTTAGTAAATCTAAATTTGTTAGGGGTCTGTCGGGTAGCATATTTAAGATTGCATCCTTCTCTTTCTGATTCCCTTTTTCCGACTTCCTCCACCCACAGGATAAGGTCTTAGGTAAAGTCCTTTCCCGTTTTTTGACCCTAGTGCAATAGCTTCCATTTGCTTGTTGTGGCATTGAAGTTCTTCCAACTGCTTACCTTGGTTTTTCGATGTATTCACTTCTCTAGCAATACCACTAACTCCACCAATCAGATCTCCTAGTGCTGCCAGGCCAGGCAAGATTAGAGGTAGGAAGCCTCCCTGTTTCTTGCTTGCCTTCTTCTTCTTCTTGCTGCTTTTTTACTTTTCATCTGAGTAAATATATTTTTATCAGACTGTTTGGATTTAATTCGGATGTTTGTAGGTGTTGATGGGTTGCCCTTTATTCACAAACCCATTCCTCGCTTGACTTAAGTCTTCATGATTTTGGATACTTCCCAAGCAGCAACTCTTTCACCAAACTTTAATTCCTTGGATTTAGCAATCTTTTTTGCTCTGTTTGCAAAGGCAATGTCAGCAGCGTGTCTATCTTCTAGCTTGTTACTATTAGAATAGGCTATGTTGTGCTCCTTGCACGCCTCGTCCAATTGGTTAACTCCGACGTCACCACGCTCGAGCCTCTTCTTCAGCTTAGTTCCTGGTCCACAGTACCGGTACCCAGGAATATGTGCTTCGAAAGGCAAGTTATTTATTGAGTATTCACTAATCCTCTTCCGCTCTTGATCTTACTCCTACGAGGCATTATGATACACGAAGTTACACAGCAGCAGAGAGAAACACAGCAACAGCATAGGGAAGCACAACAGCAGAGACAATTACATCAGCAGCAGAGAGAAGCATAGCAGTAGCATGGCGAAGCTCAGCAGCAGAGAGAAACAAAGCAGCTATAGAGAGAAGCACAGCAGCAGAGAGAAACAAAGCAGCTATAGAGAGAAGCACAGCAGCAGAGAGCATCACAGCAGCAGAAGTGAGAAGCACCGCCGCAGATAGAAGAACAGTAACAAGGAGCACAGCAACAGACAGATGCACAGCCGCAGCAGAGATAATTACAGCAACAGAGAGAAGCATTGCTGCAGAAGAAATACGCGCAGCAGCACAGAAAGAATCACAGCAGCAGAGAGAAGCACAACACCAGCAGCAGAGAGGAACACAGCAGAAGCAGAGAGAAACACTGCATCAGAAGAAGCACAGAAAGAGTAGAGTGAATCACAGCAGCAGCAGCAGAGTGGATCACAGCAGCAGCAGAGTGGATCACACACAGCAGTATAGACATACACAGCAGCAGCAGAGAGAAGCTCAGCAGTAGCAGTGATGTGCACAGCAGCAGCAGAGAGAAGAACAGCAGGAGCAGAGAGCACAGCAGGTGCAGAGAGAATCTCAGCAGCAGCGCAGGAAATCACAGCAGCAGAGAGAATCACAGCGGCAGCAGAGAGCAGTACAGCATCAGCGGAGAGAAGCACAGCAGCAAATGAGAGATGCTCAGCAGCAGCTGCATAGGAGCACAGCAGCATAGAGAAGCACATCAGTAGCAGAGAGATGCACTGTATAAGCA
>PNEQ01018748.1:0-37082 GCA_003012365.1 Medauroidea extradentata | reverse complement strand
CAGTCACGCGACGAGTCAGTGAACTGCGCCTCACCACCTTTCCCCCATCTTCCCGCCCCTAGTGACGCGGGCCACTCACGCCTAGCTGACATCACTGGAGTTTTGAATGGGAGGGCACCCGTCAGTCATCTGGGACAAGAATTCAAGTCGGACATAACTGAATGTTCTCGCAACACCTAGAATGTTCAGCTTACATCAACCAGCACGGTCGGCGAGGTCTGAGAATATTCTGGGCTTCGTCGCGGGCGACTATAAATACCGGCCCGCTGCGTGCACAGAGAGAGTGTTTGCGGCGTTCAGCTGGCGAGCGTTCGCAACGGTCTTGGTAGCGAGGGGCGAGACGGGAACCGTAGATCGAGGAGAGGCTACGGAGGTGTGGACAACGGTAACTCTTCGAGTGGTGTGAGTAAGGATGATAGTGGACGAACAGGTTGAACTGTAGCTATGTATTGTGAGACATTTCTAGATAAAAACGTATGTAGTCGGAGGACTGATTTGAGAGAGACTTTTTAACAATAAAATGTTGGTATTGGCGCTTTGCTGTCGCAAGTTCACGAATGGAAGGAGAGGCCACTTGAGTATTTCAGCGAAGTTCTTCATAAGCCTGAAAAACTCTGTGACTCGTAGAGAGCTTTTAGCTGCTGTGAAGGCAATTTCCTACTTTAATTCATATCTTTATGGAAGAATTTTGTAGTATGTACCGATCATGCTTCATTAAGATGGTTATTACATTTCAAGAACCCAGAAGGGCTGATTGCATGTTGGATACAATATCTTCAGGAATATGATTTGGAAATACAGCACAGACCTGGCCGTCTTCACAGCAATGCAGAGGCTCTCTTATGGAGACCCTGTGAACCATCTTGTCGACACTGTGAGCGCCAAGAAGCAAGGGATTGTGAGTTCAGAACTTGCGCAGGACCCAGATCCGAGAAGACACTTCCGGTAACCAGACACCAACATGGGGCGATGAGGAAACAAGGAAAGACCAATTAGATGACCCCAATCTGTCCCCTCTACTGAAGTGGAAGGAAAAAGATCGACGACCAAGCTGGGAGGAGATATCTATAATCTAGGGGCCACAGTCAAATTCTATTGGGCACAGTGGAATTCCCTCATCCTCAGAAATTGTGTGTTGTATAGGAGGTTGGAGAGCAACGACGGAAACAAATACGGTTTCAACTTGACTTGCCAGACTGTAGGTTTCTGGCTCCATTCTCGGGAGGATGTGACGAAGTAGTGTCGCATGTGTGACACCTACGCATCACGAAAAGAATCGAGAATTAAGGAAGAAGGTCACTTTTAGAAATACAATATCGGTGCGCATTTTGAAAGGATGGCTGTAGATATTTTGGGCCCCTTACGAATACTGATACCTCCTCGTAGCCCAAGACTACTTACTAAGTGGCCGGACGTTATACCAATACCAAACCAAGAAGCTTGTACAGTGGCCGAAGCACTAGTGGAACATGTCTTCTCGAGATTTGGGGCGCCACTTGAACTACATTCGAATCAAGGACGAAAATTCGAGGCTATCTTTTTCCAAGAGGTGACCAGGATTCTGGGCATGAGGAAGACAAGGACCACAGCACTGTATCCTCAGTCAGACGGGATGTTCTAAAGACCTAACTGCACTTTGGAACAGTACCTGTCAAAATTTGTGTCAGAAAGTCAAAAGGACTGGGATGCCAAGGTGCCTTTATTTCTGCTAGCATACCGTTCAGCAGTTCACGACCATACAAGGTAACACCTTCGAGTACGTTATTCGGAAGGAAGCGCATATTTATAATTCACTGCAACGCAGTTCAACGGCAAGGCAGGCGGGCACCTCAAATGGCCTCCCTACTGGTGCTTAAAATGCGTTGCAGTGAGTTACTTTGTTTTAACGAAACTATTTAACGGGCATAATATACGCATGTCTACGATAAGAACATACACTATAGTTTTAAAAATTCGGCAAGTTGATTAGAAACTTTATTTTCGGGCCCCGAAAAATGTAAGAAATGATATTTCCGGACTGCTGTATCAGGAAAAAATGACATCCGGATTCGAAAAACACAACAATTAAAACGAGCGTTTGATTTTGAACTATACTGTCCACAAATAAAATAATTTGTTCGTCGATTAAAATCCCGTTGGAAAAAGGATAATAGTTAGAGGTACGTCAATTTCGCGTATTCATCTGGCAGCAGCCTAGACTTGTCAGTCCTATACACCCACTGGCCACAGTCGATTACCTATTGGCTTATAACCGTACAAGCAGGTAGCAAGCGATAGCACTTCGCATTATTTTCTTATTTACTACTGGCTTGCAGTAGTCCAACGCGTTTCGTAACAGCCGCCAGCAAGTCACAGACATGACAATGAAGTATACACAATTAGCGTTCAACCTGACCTGGAATGTATATGCGAAATTTACGTACCTCTAATAATAGTAAAGCACTGCACGCCAGTTGAGTGGCTGAAGCGGAGAGGCGATAATGCACTACATATGCCAATCAGCGGCACCCTTACCACTACGTCAATTTTCTGCCTCACACACACAAATTCAGCATATCTAGGGAGGACATTTGAGAAGTCGTTACAGTGTTTCACGCGCATACATGCAACCGCATTAACCACATATTAATCTAGGCTAATCTTACTATCGCTATAAAAATAGGCGTATTACACATATCAGCATTATCTTCACGATTCGTCACAGACACAGTCATTTATATTTTCGCTGCGTTCTGCAAAATCAAGTATAACAAACAGTTAGGCTACATTAAAAACGCGATAAAATTTTTTGTACAATTTGGAGTCAACCATTCTTTACACTTGACTTCGGTGAGCACAACGAAAGTAAGAACGACTGTGTATTTGACGAAACGCGAAGATATTGTTGATATGTGCAATATTCTTATTTTTATTGCGATAGAAAGATTAGCCTTGATTTATATGCAACTAATGCGGTTTGCATACATGCGCCTGAAACACCGGAACGGGCTCGTAAGAGGGAGTGTAAGGCAATTTTTTTTGTATTTTCAGTTTTTGAGTAATAACAATTATTAAAATTATACTATCAAAAGTTTCTCTTCAACAAAGCATAGGACGTTCTCTTGGTAAACTGCTTGACATAAATAATACTGTGATCATTCATTAATTTGTCATGCAGAACCGTTGCAATAGAATTCTTGAAAGTTAACCTATAATTTTCTTGCAATGATTATGCATGACAAATTAATTAACTATTCCAATATTATTTATGTCAATCAGTTTACCAAGAATGTATCCTATGCTTTGTCAAAGAAAAAATTTTTATAATATAATTTGAATGAATGTTAGGCCTATGGCTCGAAAACTGAAAATACACGGAACTTATCTGACACACCCCTTAATAGTTAGTGGACCTGACGCGTGAGACGTGCTGTTGCGTGGTATGGAAAGTATTTTTCTTGTATAACTATGACAAATGTTTCCAATGCGTATATCTACGAAAATGAGACACTCTTCAAACTGTGCCTCTGTTATTTAAAAAATGCCGCCCGCTTATTATAAACTTGATTCCCAAGCACTTCAAAATTGCTCAAAACGGCTCTTTTACATTGCTATAGCTGAGTAAATATCGATCGTAATCGTAAAACTAAGACATAAAAACCTGCATTGGACTTTACCAAAAACTTTCCATAAATAAAACAACAGGGTCATCTCTTGAAGTCTCTACGAAAACACTGCTCGCTAGTTTAGTACTTCGCGCCTAGAGTCGATGCGGTGTTATACGGTCGTGTTGTGTTCGACTAATCGCATTCCCCGTTTCCGCGCCTCGAACGTAAAGGGAAAGCTACCGTCCACTAATTCTTAAGGCTCTCACAAGAACTCAGTTCTTGGCGATACATCAGAAGCTGCAGCAGCAAAGCAGCGAGTCACGTGGAAGCGAAGAGGGAGTACCACGTGTGTGCTGTTGGCGGCTGGAATGCGAGTTATATTTCCTACCAACAAGCCGATAAAGAGAAGCAACGTGCCGGTACCTGATTGTAAATTGATGCCCGCCAATAACCATCTGTGGATTTCCCCGATACATATTTTCTGCCTCCCTTTGATGTATTCTTGTGTTTCTGCTCCCTCTTCCCAGGGCATAAAGGGAAGATATCATTTTCCGATTCCACATTGATTTTGCGCCAATCTCGACAAAGTTCCACACAAGCTCAAGCTTATACACGAGAAAACTCGAGTTTTTAGTGTTATTTGAATTGTTTTGAGTAGAAGTTCAGGTTGCTTTGAGGCATCAGTGGGGAATTTTGCACAAGCCACTTTTCTACGACTGCAACGTAAACTTGACGTCAGATGTTAAAATCATAACATTATTAATCTGAGAGTAGACATACCCATGCAAGGATACTGCTGTTTACAGAAAACGGTTGAATTATATAGCAACCAAACTACAGAAATATTTTAGCACACGTACGGTAACAACACTTTTTTATTCTTTTAGTACACCTGTTTCATCGGAGACAGATCGATGAATGCTGCTGACCACGATATCTCAGCATGACTCATGCATTCCATACACACATGCTGAAGGACACTAGTTTCTCGTATAAAGAATTTTGTTGAAGCTATTTTTTAATTACACAGGTAATCATCTTTGTGTAACAAAGTTTCTTATATGACACTGCCAGTCATGACAATGATAGGCCTTCAAATATACGTGTCTAGCTGGTAGAACCCCAGGATTCAGTTACTGAAATAGTCATAGTTTTTTAATATCACCGGTCATGAAATATTGAAATATTTTCGTGAATATTGTTATTTCCTACTTATGTAGCATCGTATTTTTGACATAATGAATCAGTATTCAGAAATTCCTAGTGCATTCTAAATCTTAATTAGTAAATATTCATTATTTCACGCTGATGTATGGAGCAGTTTCAACAATTTGAATCAATGAAAATAGTCACTGTTTAATTATTGAATATTCAGTGATTTACTTTAAGAGTGCCAACATCTCACAAGTGAATCAGTGAATATTCACTGGTTTTTTCAGTTGTTTTCAAAGAACAGTTTTAACTTATTGAATCAGTGAAAAATTTCTGAAAAATTTGTAGACATTCACTAATTAACTTGTGGAATGTTAGCACTCTTTACCGGAATCAATGAATAGTCACCGATTTCACAGTGGTTTCTCACTGATTCAATTTGTTGAAACTGCTCAATCCATCGGCGTGAGTCAGTGAATATTCACTAATTCAGATTTAGGGTGGGGATGGTAACACATGAGGATGTAGAATGTCAGTGCTGTACCGACCTGCTGTCAGCACCCTCCCCCCATTCAGTGAAACGGAATTGTCTAGCATATACGTGTGATTCCTAAACTATGTGCTGGGCTACTAAGTAGTGTAAAAATGTCATGACATTTAAAGCTTGCAAAGTTTAGCAATTGATGTAGTTTGTAGTTTGATTGGTGGGTGCCATATACTGGGTCTTGATAAATTGTACGTAATGACGACGCGTGCTTCATGAGCGAGAACAATTTCAAATTTCTCGTAAACTAGACAACACTTATTTTCAACACACCTTTTAGAAGGTTTCTAACATACCTTTTCCCTTGCAAAAATAACATAATTCAAGGGTTCAGGATTATAAGGGTACTATCCGTCATTTTATGGAAAAATGAGTTAAAGATGTCTTCTTATGTAGTTTTGCCCATATAATATTATACACCATTTTGTTCTACGCTTAGCAAACTATGGAACCCATAAAATGTGTTTTCCTTAATCCACATGTGGTAAAAATCATAGATTTTACAAACTTTCTTGTTGCTCTCCTGAAAAGTCATTAAAATGTAGTTAGTACCCTTACAATCCTCAATTCTTCAATTAGCAGACCGCTAAATAAAATGAAGAAACACTTCTAAATGCTTACTTGGTTTTCACATTCATAACACGACAAAACAGTGCTACTTTCTTGCGATTTCTGAAGTCTGAAACCAGCGTATTGGGCGCCGCATTCAAGATCGCCTCTCATTCCCGCGCGGGCGAAATTTTAAAACTGCGGGCTCTGGAGCTGTTGTGCATTTATCGCTGGGAAATGCCCGCAGTGGTGCCAACAATGTATTCAATAACGTTACGAATCTTGTTTATGTTGGTGGTGTTACACATAACGGGCGACTGTGAAGGGTGGTAGGGAAGGAGGTTGGTTCGGTTGAAGTTAGGTGGGAGGGGGGTTGTGGATGCAACACATCCATCACCTCAGACTCATCATGGCCAGCAGCTGACGGATGGAGGGGGAGGGGGGAGGGTAGCTCTGGCGAATGTTGGGCGAGAGCGGGAGTTGGCAGAAGGGGTGGGGGTGGAGAATTTGTAGGAAGGGGGTCAAGCCATATTTCGTGTCGTTGGTGGACGGGATGTACGTATAATGCGCGCTGCGAAGTATTTACGGTGTGACATCTGCTGTGCTGTTTTTTAAGGCCTATTTGACGAAAACTCTTCCTTGTTGTTTATTTTTTTAATATCTTCTCAAATACACTTACCGGACGTAATCCTCATCACGATCTTAGCACGACAGATTTTTAGACTAAATAGTTTTACGATATTAACGAATCTTTTATATTTGAGAAATTAAAATGTTGCATGCTATTTCCTTACAGTGTAGCTTTTCTTCTTGTTTCTGCTGTGAAAAAACACCATTTGTCTCGACATATCGAAACCACCGATGTGTTAACAACATTGAAATATCATATGCTTAATGAAAAAAAAAAGTTGTTATCCACAACAAACAATTTATTTTTGTTAAGTTTCATGGAATACGTTTTCCACTTCTGTAAATAATGTTATGATTACAAGCTATTATAACCTACAAGAAAACCTATAAGTAATATCCGTGCACATTCTAGATTTTTTAGAGTCGAGAAACACCACATTTTTCTAGAAAGCCCTTGATATACACGGATACATACAACTAGTAATAACTGTACGATAGTTTTTGTTTGAGATACGTGTTTCGTTTCCAGCAGCAAATTGTGCAAAATAGTTTAGACCTAATCACAAAAGTGCTAGATCCACATGTAAGTTTCAATTTTTTTTTTCAGAGTGGCAATTTGACATCTTCGAATTGAAATACGTTTTGTAGTTAGGCTGAATAAAATAAATGCGGGAGTTATTCCACGATCTTATGTATCTGTTGCATTTATGAATGCAGGTCCCATGCCACGTCAATATTACCAGAGTGCTTCATTTCGCAGATAATTTAGCAAACTAAAGAAGTAAGAATATGGGTCATATGCAGACACGTACTTCATCTAAGAGAGCATATTTGTAGAAGTTGTGCCAGTTTAAACACCTAAACCCACCCCCAATTTTTAATTGCCCATACGAATACTGAATTATGAGTGCCTCAGAGAAAGTCTCTACATTAACTTGAGAAATAAGTAAAATTAGGTCGAAAAATATATGCAGCCATTCGAAAAATGTTTCCCATAAACACGAATTATGCTCCGCGTACTGATGAGACAATTTAAAAATCATTTTGCCGTTTTTTTTGTCAATACAGAAGTAAATCATAATTTTGGTAAATTCTGGATCCTTAACTCATACAATATTTAAGGAGAAATCAATGATTGGCTTTTGGCACAACTAGTCTCTTTTGAGTCTTATTACACGTTTGAAAAATTGCCAAACAAATTAATATATAAGCGATAAAAATTATGTGCACCAATAAAAGTAATAGGTTTGAACTGATGTGCTATTCTTCAGAGATTTATTGCAATAGCCACACGCCTGAATCGTTGTCCTTTTTTTTTTTTTTTTGCATTAGTGAACAAATGTGTAGGGTGAAAAAATATTAGTTGTTAGTTTTATACTGACATCGATGTTTCGCATATTGTGACATTAAAATAATCCAATAACACTCATATATACTATTTACTGAATTAAAAAAAATGGAAAGTATGGTTTGGTGTATACATGTAATTTTTCAACAAAAATGTCTTATGTGTGTTACAAAATGTATTCATACGCTGATCCGAGTGTTGCGTGGCAGAGCTGAGCGACTTTTTTTTGTTTTCTTCATGTAAACGGTGGAAGTACCTGTACTCAGATATTTTATTGCAGTTACGTGTTGACGATTTAAAAAATTTCGACGTTTTTGGTAGTGTGCTGGTAAAGGTATATTTTACGAGAGTTAACTTACCAGACATGTAGGTTTACTCTACGGAAGGTAAAATACTGATGAGAGCTTAGGTAACCTTGGCAATTTTTCCATCTCGAGTGATCGTCTGTTCAAGGCGTTATTGAGGAGTCGCCACACTAGAGAATATAGTTAGTGTAATTTTTCAACTTGCCGATATCACATTAAGTATTGTACTCTATAAAAACCTTAAAAGGCAATGTAAGTGTTTAACTCGTACATATAATATAGATGACGATGGGTGTTCTACCTGAAGGCAGGTTTATAACCACGGAGGACGCGGGGCGATGGAAGCCACGACGTTCTCTGAGGCCGACTGTACGAGGTGAAACTGCGCAGGTTCGCTATCGTCTTCCGCAGTATGTATATGAGAGGACAACACAACACCCAGTCCTGAACCCAGAGAGGAAACTGTAAATATGGGAATCTAACCCGAGACCCTTGTCTCACCAGCCAGGAGTTCTAAACTACTTAGCCAAGCGGTCGGACTCAGCGGCGGCTCGTGGGTTGATGCCAGGTGGGGCTGCACATAGTCGGAACTGTACACTCTTGACGAACGCGCCGTAGACCAACACCATGACATATATGCCATCTACTAGATGTTTTGTGACCACTCAGTAGTAAGGGGCACCTGCACATCAGCGTGTCAGTGGCTGTAGAGTCAACCAGCGCACAACTCTGTACAGCTCTTGGCAACTGCAGCCCTACCTGGCAACAATCCACGAGCCGCCACTGTCCGACCGCTTGGCTAAGTGTTATAGAATGATATTTTGCTTACAGTACGTTCCTTAAACTATTTTCATTGAATACTACATATACTGCATGTGCTACTTATAGTACGATTCCTTCAAAATTTAACGATGTTTCCATCACTGAATTGTAACGTACTTGATTGTATATTATTTGTTTATTCTATTGTATTATGTACAGAATTGCCTATTGTAATATTTTACTTATTGTATTGTTTTACTTATAGTATTGTTTTCTTATTGTATTGTTTTACTTATTGTATTGTGCTATCTATTGTAATTTTTCTTCTTTTTTTTTACTTGGTAGTGAAGGTTACTGTATAAGAATATGTTAGACACGACAAATTGTAAACCAGCCTTGGAGCTGAATTTTGTTCGTGTATAAATAAAATAAATAACAACCCACGAGCCGCCACTGGTCGGACTAACCCGTAAATGGAATGGAAAATTCACCATACGTCAGCCTGCTCTACACATACAAACGATATTGTTACAGCAGAAGTCTGATAACTTTAATATTATTTCGAGTAAAGGCGTGCGAAGATAAAACTGGGAATAGGGGCAGCTGCACGGAACGTTTTGATGAAAGTAGGGAGAGGGTTGTTCCGCGATTATTAGAGTCCCGGATATGTCGAGGGTTCAACGACCAGCAGGTTGGACTGCACAGTCCTGTATACACTATGTCTTCAGCTATACTTGTACATTGGCTGCTGCTCCAGTGAGTGAACATTTGAACATTTGACGATGTAGCGCTGGAGTACACGAGTGTTCTTATGCATGTCCGCCGTTGGATCGTTGTCCTCAAGGTCACGTTTTATAAACAATGGTCAATGACCCGATCGAAAAAGTTTCCAACATATACACGACTTAGAAATCCATCCAAACTCTCAACAGTTAAATCCGCGAAATTTCCGGGACTCTAGCGATTGCAATAACCTGCATTCTAGAATCCACTCTTCCGTGTATACTCACGGCCATTTGTTCACCAGCTGACTCACTGGAACAACAGACAATGAACGAATAGAGGGACCTTGAGTATACATAGGACAATGGATTCTAACGTAACCGTTATTGAATAACTCTTGAAAGTTTCCTTTCTCTAGATATAGGGAACGTGTATTCTGAGAAGCCAACGAAAGAAGATTAGGGCGAAAGTGTACATGACTCATACTTAGAGACATGCAAAATTCGCGTTATCATTTGGAAGCATACTAAACTTCACTTTCCTATACATAACAGAACATAATCTGTGATTCAATTGGCCACGAACTTTTATATGTAGTCATTTACGTGTGCTACGTCTTTACAGAGATTGACCTCTCTAGTGTGTAAGCATTCTCCGCGGCAAGTCACGTCGATATCGGCCAGCGGGAGACGTTGAACGAGCCTATAGTCACTTGGAGTCTAGTCAGCCGTCAGAAAATAACGCGAATTTTGCATGTCTCTACTCATACTGTGTTAGTTGTTCACACATCCTCCAAGGTAGCTTTGTCGTCCCTACGTGCATGTTATTACTGCAGACGACTACCATTCATTCGCAGAGTCAACAAGTACGAAGACGTAGCAGTTTTACAGTTTCGCATAGAAGGCAGAAATCCACCTCACAGACCACACGTTCGCTATCAAAACGCTTCGTATATAGTGGTTGCTATTCCCAGTCAATTTTTTTATTATTTTTCTGAAAAGGCGTGTACTCTCTTAAAATTTCACAATAGATGTATGGGAAACAATAATACCATTCCCGCATTCTAAACACGCTTGTGCTTAGGTGTATTAAATTTACAAATTGTGTCTTTCAGTGCACGTAGCAAGTGAATCAGTCTTACCACTTAAGAGCAACACCTTATGGGTAGAGATGATTATACATCGCGAAAATATTTTGTGCCAACATACTATTGAAAAAACACTGTAGTTTCTTGCATTACATATGATTGGGGGATGTACGTCTGACACTACGTAGCTTTATGCAGACCAATAACAGGCGTAAAATATTACAATAGCGGGATTCTTATTAGCTCAGTCAAATAGGACAACAACTTCACGTACAAGCGAAAACCAATAATCTTCTGATGAGCTGAACGTGCGTTGAAATCTAGCAAGCAGTCAAGTTTTCCCGCGATAAACCGTCATCTCTACTTATGGGGTACTCCGAAACGTTATAAGTAAAAAAAAAAATGGTTTAGGCCCTTCGTACATTTGTTCTTTACAGGATGTTGCAAAATTGCATGCCAACATTTCGGGGGTGTAATCCCTACACCTAGAGGAACAGTAAATTGGGGGGAAGTTGCCAGTGCAGGGTTTTTTACGTTTAGTTAATTACTACCTAAACTTTTTTTTTTAAGAAACGTATAACTCATTACTGACTTACACAGATGTCCAATGAAAATTCTTGTAGTATAAAGACTTTCTAGAATAATACCTATCATAGGCCTACCTCTGATTAATTTCTTTACTATACCTCATACGTACCCAAACATAGGCCTAAGCACAAATTCCTTAGGCTCTACGGAAATTACAAGTGGTTTTTCAAGCAAGAACAGTCAATCCCACCACCATTTCATCCATATCAACCCTGCCTGTGAAAGGATAGACACAACGAGAGGATTTTCATTTAATTTAATACAAAAGTTAGGAATTCAAAGCGTGCTGAATATTTGCCCTTCCATCCGTGCATCAGAATGATGTGATAAAAAATATGAAACGCAACATTTCCAATCCCGTAAATACTGCTATGGAACGTTTCGTTTAATTATTTGGGATTGTAAGTTAAGTATGTTTACTGTGTGTAAATTACAGGCCAAGACATTTGTAAAGTATGACGAGACAAACAGATTCTGAATATTGCACCGTAAGTATACAGCGTTTTTTGTTCCGACTTAATGTTAGTAATGAGACATGCAAAATTCGCGTTATTTTCTGACAGCTGACTGGACTCCAAGTGACTATAGGTTCGTTCGACGTCTCCCGCTGGCCGATATTGTCGTGACTTGCCGCGGAGAATGCTAACAAGGTAGAGAAGCCAATCTCTGTAAAGACGTAACACACGTCAATGACAACACACAAAAGCTTGTGGCCACAGATCACAGATTATGCTCTGTTATGTATAGGAAAATGAAGTTTAGTCTGCTACCAAATGATAACGCGAATTTCGCATGTCTCTAATAATGATTAGAGATGATGGTTTTTCGCGGGAAAACTTGACTGTTTGCTGGATTTGAACGCACGTTCAGCTTACCAGAAGATTACTGGCATTGGCTTGTCTGTAGACCTGTTACCCTATTTGACTGAGACAGTAAGAATCCTGATATTGTAATTCTTGATGTCTGTTTTCTGTCGGCAGACAGCTACGCTGTGGCAAGAAACTACAGTATTTTCAAGGGTATGTTGGCACGTAACATTTTCGCGATATACCGTCATATCTAGAGGTACGTCAATTTCGCGGATTCATCTGGCAGCAGCCTAGACTTGTCAGTCCTATACACCCACTGGCCACAATCGATTATCTATTGGCTTATAACCGTACAAGCAGGTAGCAAGCGATAGCACTTCACATTATTTCCTTATTTACTACTGGCTTACAGCAGTCAAACGCGTTTCGTAACAGCCGCCAGCAAGTCACAGACATGACAATGAAATATACATAATTGGCGTTCAACCTGACCTGGAATGTATCTGCGAAATTTACGTACCTCTAGTCATATCTAATGATGATATAATAAAGGTAGAGACAAGATGCTTTCGCGAAATTATTTCTGCACCAGTTTGTTACATTGGCTTTGCATACACGCCTTTAGTAGAGACATGAACTTTTCGCGAAAAGAATTTTGCCCCACTTTGTTCCAGTGCCTTATGTGCACGTCTGCAGTTCTGCTTCATAGATATTGGCAGCGTGCCTTTGAACTGTGACGTTTCTCATTTGACTGTACCAATCACAATAAGGTTACTGTAACACCACACGCCTGTGATTTGCGTGTAAAGCCCCACGACACACGAATGTCAAAACATCCAATCTCTGACCGCGAAGCAAGTCTGCAGACGTGCACACAAGTCACTGACACAAAGTGAGGCAAATTTCTTTTCGCGAAAAGTTCATGTCTCTAACCTTTAGCTCTGTTTCGTGGACAGTGATTGGATGTTTGATCTCCCAGCGTCTTGGAATTCTATCCACAAATCACATAAGCGTGGTGTTGCAGTTTTTCTTGTTCTTATTCGAACATTCGAATGAATAACGACTCCACACAAATACGCGGTGTCCACAAAAAAAAGCTGCAGATGTGCACGCAATGCATTATCAAAACAATACAAAAAAGCAATTCGCGAAAACTTCCTGCCGCTTAAATGTTAGTGGACCTGGCGTGTGAGACATACTGTAGCGTGGAACGGGAAGTGTTTTTTCTTGTATAACTAGGGACCCTGTTTTTTCGCGAAAAGAATTTTGCCCCAGTCTGTTTCATTGCCTTATGTGCACATATGTCAATTCTGCTTCATAGTTATTGGCAGTGTGTCTGTGTGAAGAGCCGTATCTTATTTCACTGCGCCAATTACAAAAACCTTCCTGCAACACCACACGTCTCTGATTTGCCGGTAAAATCCCAAAGCTAGCGACAGTTAAAATATCCAATCACTGACCACGAAGCAGAATTGCAGATGTGCACGTACGACACGGAAACAAAGTGAGGCAAAATTCTTTTCGCGAAAAACAAGGGTCCCTATGTATAACTATTAAGAGTGTTTCCAATTTGTATATATACGAAAAGAAGGCACACTTAAAAGTCTGTCCCTATGATTTTAAAAATGCCGTCCGCTATTTATAAACATGATTTCCAAGCTCCCCAGAAGGGCTAAAACTGACTTTTTCACATTGCTGTAACTGAGAAAATATCAACCGTAATCGGTAGAGCCACGATTTTGTCGCGAAAAGATTTTTGCCCCACTTTGTTTCAGTGTCTCTCGTGCTTTGCTTCATGGTTATTGGCAGCGTGTCTTTGTTCAGACACGTTTCTCATTTGACTGCACGAATCAGAATAAGATTATTGAGACTCCTTACGTCTGAAATTTGCCAAGGCAATTGAGAGTAAAATTATCCAATTACGGGCGATGTAGCAGACCTGCAGACGTGCACATGACGCATCGAAACAAAATGTTGCAAAAATCTTTTCACCATTAAATCGTGGCTCTAGTAATCGGATAAATAAATCATAGAAACCTGCATTGGACTTTACCTCATACTTTCCACAAATAAAATAATAGGTTCATTGCTTGAAGTCCCATTGAAAAACGGTTTCCACGAAAACTCTGCACGCTAGTTTAGTACTCCGTGCCTAGAGGCGATGCGGTGTTTGACGGACGTGTTATATTCGACTTGATGCCATCCCCGTTTCCGTGCCTCGAGTGTAAAAAAAGACTAGCGTGTACTAACTCTTAATTGTTGGTCATAGATGCTTCGTATATGTTGGTTGCATAGCATTATTTGAAATAATTGGCATGTCGTATTCTGAAGCTATTCAGTCCCAGGTAGGAAGTTAACTCAACATAAGTGATATGTTAGTGACATGACTTACAGCTGAGTACTAAAAAATATATATTCTTAAAGCGCGTGGGAAATTCTCGCGCAGAGGTTGTCGAAAGACCTCCCCTTATCGGGTATATCGCTGAGCTGAGCCAGACGATATGTTACAACTTTTAGCTTTTTTTTTTTTTTTTTTGCTGACACCGCAACCGCATTACAGAAGACAAATGTTCGGATAAAAAAAGTTAGGGTGCTGCCTACATATCAGGGGCAAAGCTGGGCTTTGTGCCGGGGTTGGGGAACAGCTGGTGGAGAAGAGAGGGGCGGGGGGAGGCAAACAGTGGGAGAGGTTTGGGGGGAGAGGGGAGATGCTATGCCAAAACCACCGGTATTCAGTGAGCACGGAGCACCACACGAGCAGGGTTGGCATTTTAAATTCCAATAATTTTCAGTGTTGCGCGGACATTTTTTATACCAAATATTGTAAAAAAAAATTTAAACACTATTCATGTGGACCTTTGCCCAGAGGGAATTTTTTTTCACTTTGATGCATAACTGCCCAGTGTAAAAAATTATCGCAGGAATTATTTATTTACAGACATAAATACCTAAATTTAGAAATCAACTATAAATAAGTAAAGCACAAGAAAATTTTAAACTATTTATTAATTTTAAATATTGTCTACATTCGCTCTTATCTTGCAATCATAATAAAATTGTGAATTAATCTATTCAAGTATAATTCATACTGTAGTTGGAAAATATTGTGGTTATACGATTCGTCTACCATTAATATTAATGACCGTTGACTGAATGTGTGTTTAAATATGTGAAAAAAAAAATATATTGAAATTTTTTTATGTGACAAGAAGCGACACTTATTAGAAAAAGAAATTATATTCGTGTAATTTGTACGTGCGTGAAATAATCAATTCGAAAATTAGTAGCACATGGTCACAAACCTTGAACGTGCCTTTTAGTGGTAGCCTAAGAAAAAGAAACTCTCATTTATTCACCCATTCAATAGATCTCGTTTTCTCTGAGGAAGAGAGATACTCAGACTTGGAGTTTCAGAAATTATCATTTTAGGTTGATGTGATAGCGTTTCGTTAAGGAAGTGTGTTCGCCTGTAAAATGTAATGTAGGATTCTCAACGTCAGGTAGTTTTTCCACCTTCATTTTTAATGATAACGCCAAATACAGCACAACTTTGCATAAACCTTTTATTCGGTGTATGCACCCAGTTGTGTACACCAGGGCATTTTCTTATTTCAGTTCTTTGATATAGGTTCCCGTCAACCTTCTGAACATCGTGAATTGAAGAGGCGTGGTTCATAATTCTGCGCTAAAAGCATTAATTTTGCTAATTTGCAAAAAAAAAAAAAAAAAAAAAAAACGTCAGTGCGGGTCAACTGTTTTTGCCAAGTTTCTGAACAAAAATGTTTCTCGAAGGACGTATTTCTGAATAACAATCTCTGACGCTGAAATCTCGTACACTGGATTGCGGAACAGATGGGTAAATGTTTGTTCATAAAGTTGGCAAATATCATTTTCTAGGATTGTTGTTTTGTAGTTTTTCCATACTTACGTTCGAAAACGTGTGGATTTAATTGGAGTTCTCAGCGTTTATTTATGTACCTCACACTCTTAAATAAAGATATAAAACGTGTGGCAACATTTTTATCTGAAACATATTATTGTACACACACACACACACACATATATATATATATATATATATATATATATATATATAGACACACACATACATACTTGACTTTTGTGTAAACTGGTTTTTACGTTATGATATTTTATTCGTAAATTCTTACGACAAAAAATATTTTTTAAATTGGCGACGTCTTAAGAAAGCTGGTTAGTTCAACATTTCGTAACGTTTGGGTACGTAAATTTTAAATATTTACTCACTATTGCTAGTCACCTATCTTCGGCGAGCGCATGTTATGTGTAATAAGAGCGCTGCCTACCCCAGAGAGGTGGTGAGAGCAAGGATAGTCATATATAGTGTGTCCGTAAAGTCATGGTGCAGTATTGCCGGTCACAGTAAATCAACGAAACAAGATAGAAATGCGAAATCTTCACCAAATGAAAAGAAAACTCACTTAGTTTCGTACCAATTTAGTGCAGTTCTATGTGGCTTCCATTTGTTGGCCTACGCACATCTAAACGGATGACCATGCACCACGACTTTGCGAACACGCTATAAATGTTATATTGAATCAATACCTGTCTATCCTGTACAAGGTCCCTGAATAACCTTTGAAGCTCTTCGTCATGTTTTAGAGGATGAGAAGACGAGTAAAGTGATATAACTTAGGGTCGCAGAAGCTGGGAAGTGCCCGTAAATGAACACACAATTTGTGGTTTTGAGAGCCGCAAATTGTGTTGAAATAGAATTGCAACAGCAAAAACCTGCGAATAAAGGTGACCGAGACTGTTTTCTGGGCTCGTATGACGCATTATTTGACGTCGCTACAGGGATTTGCTGCTATTTCTACGCCGATTGCGACCCTCCAACCCTAAAACCGGATTCACAACCACACTTAACGTACGTACGTACGAACACACGCACGTACGTTAAGTATTAGAGATGGGATACACAACAATATTTAATCTAGACATGCGCGGAAAATGTTTATGTCATAAGAAAAATGTCGGTAATAGATAATCGTAATTTATTTTTAATTTTCGCAGCGAATTAAATAATGTATGACCACAACATAAATTATTTCTCAATATAAATTAATATTTAATTGATTCTTACGTTCGCACATGCTGCATTCACAGCCACCACTTAGCGTGCGTACGTAAGAAGTAGAAAGTTGATCATCTCTACTACATACGTACGTACGTTCGCTACGCGAGGATTGTGAAGGCTTGCATGCACACGTGCGCGCGTACGCTAAGTGGTGGTTGTGAATCCAGCTTAAGTGAAAAGTATCAATTAACTCGTCTTCGCATCCTCTATAACTTGACGAATAGCTTTAAACGTTAGGCCTATTCAGGAATAGAATATCCTGTATACATGCCAATACTGACTTATTTTTGTTTTATATATCGGTGCGGCCTACACTGCTACGGAATATTTTAAGCTGTTTCTTAAATATTCTGAAAACAATAAACAAATAAGTATTTTAACTCTGAAAAAACACACACCTTTTCGTAGTTGATAATTAAGGAAAACCTTATTTTAAGGCGATCATTTTCATATTTAACTTATAGTCGTGTACGCAACTGCAAACGTTGATTTTTGGGTTCCTGGTGTTACAAGCTTTCCAAACATGTGACACTTCGCAAATCTTCACGAATTCTGAAGAAAATTACTTAGGGATCTTGACTGTCGGGCCCTGGCCTACAGCGGATTATTATTGCACGACAGCGTCCACTCGACGAAAATAATTCCGGTACTGTTTGCCAACGTGTTTACCCATACTTGTGCATAAAATACTTGAATAAACACCGACAAAGTTTAAGCGCGCCGTCTGCTGGCCGTTAATACGTTTAACTATTCTCCGTGTTCGCAATATGTATGTCTGCTAGAAGAAAACACATTTAAGAGAGAGATTACAAAATACTTCCAAAACTTTACGCGCATTGGAAATACTGTTTCCGAACTCTCCAACGTGGCTAAATAAAGGCATTTTCGTACCGCTGTACTACAAAATCTCCTGCTCAGATTGAAAAGAAACTAATTAAAGGGGGTACAGTGAACATTGTTACTGAAATTTCGCCAATAAAATGTTAGGGCCACAACTTAAGGCCCAGTATTTGAATCGGTACAACTAAAATATGTGACGTCAATTTACCTCCTTGTCATAAGGAGCGTTGTGGCATTACTCGCGCACATCGGATTAGCTCTTGTCGATTCTTTGCTTCTGTGTCTCGAACACGCAAAACAACTCAATGCAAACGAGAAGTGTTCTTGTTGAGCGCCATGAGATTAAAGGCGATGATGTAAGTAATCAGCGAAGAAGAGTCAGCCTTACAGCCCGAGCTCTTCTAAGTCCCGTTCATACTCGTTGAAAACCAACAGCACCCAAATTAGCTCAGCAACAGTATAATATTATTGCACGTGTCGAAAGCCAGTGGGATGAACTTCATACGCCAGGATGTGTTTTCCTCCTTTACCTTATGGAGAATGAACGTCTAAGCCATAAACATTATATATATATTTTTAAAGCTGTATTCAGTATTCCCACTGCCCTATTTATTAACATAAGATACGGCTAAAGTCTAACGGGCGTCTATTGATAATAGTTTTACCTTTCTTGGAAGAGAAAAACCATATTCCCAGAACAGTTACTTACGAAGATAACTACATACGCACACAAACTGATTTCTTCCTAGCGACTACTCTTAACACCATACTAGTTTTTTTTTACATTTGTGCAAAAAACTTAAAACTTTTTCAACGGAATTCTTTGGAAAAATTCAAGCCTAAATATATGTAAGCGTTACGGAAAAAAATATTTTGTTAGATTTTGGCTTATTTTATAGCAAAATTTGTAATACTTTAGGTGTAAAAATCTGAAAAACTAGGAAGTTTATTGTTTTCAAAATATACTCCGTTTCATATAAATTTGGATAAATCTGACAGCAACTTATGGGCAATAATTTGTAATATTTTATTATTTTTGTTACTACACAAGGCAAACTTGGCAGTACAAATGCTTAAACGGACATTTCTGGTTCATTTTAGAGTTAAAATGTCTTGCATTGTGCAACAAATCACAAAATACTAAAAAATTACTGCCCATAAGTTGCTGTAAATTTTATCCAAACTTATATGAAACAGAGTATAACTAGGTACTAACCATGATATATTTGCGACAGAAAAAATGCAGGGATTCTTCAATATGAAAATTATATTTTTTTTTCCTGCAAACTGCTGGGCGCTGCCTTAAAAATTGACGTGTAATTATAAAAGCAAGATTCTGTGGAGAGTACCAGGTTTCCACTGCGCGTTGCTTCGGAGCTGTCTTGCTAGATCTGGCAACGCCGCGACCGACAGATCTCCGAGTCGCCGATGACGTCTTCGGGTCGAGTCGCGACGACAGGCGTAAACGCTTCCGGACCCTCGGCAGGGGATAACACGCGGGTTATTTCCAGAGGTTGGCGAGGGTGGCTGAACCACTCACCCCCAGGGGATCATGATACTAGGGGGGAGGTGTCTGGGGGCACACGTCGGTCGCGACCCTCACCTTCAACACGCCATTAATCCTTGGTTCGAACCTCGCTCGCCAGCTGAGTTTACAAAATACTCCTCCCTCGCCTTCCTCTCAGCTTCCCTTTCTAGACTGCTATCCCTACCACCTTCACCCCCTCTGTTTCTCAGAGCCCTTACGTCCCACTCCGGGGCGAAAATCAATACTCCCGCCCGCGTTCCGGAACCTATCGCGTTCTCCCGTTTCCTGGACGCACGTACGCGCTCGCACAGAATAAACGGAAATAACAAACCAAATTTAAATTTGTTTATTTTGAGCCCACAAGATCCTATTTACACAGTTTAAACTTATAATATTTTAATGGCTTTCAAGTTGGGAAAATCGATATGTTATATTTGTGTGAAGTAGTGTAAGTTTTGAAGCCGTTACTTCGAAGTGCCTGTCCTATTACAAAAACAATTATCTCAGCGAGTTTTCCTATAATGGAATTTAAAAAAAAAAATTCACGTTTAATCTACATGCCACGTTCTACTGTTTGGCGTATATAAAAAAGTATTTTAGTATTTAAAGAAATTTCTGCAATTTAAAATTTTTTCTACTTCTAACAATTTTTTTTTATAATACAATAATACACTGTAATGGGTTTTAAACAGGCCTACATAGAGGGTGTAGCAATTGCGTGACATGTAGTTTCAATGTGAATTAATATATTTTATTATGTTGACTGGTTTTCGCGGCGAATAAGAACGATAAACATGCAAATTTTGACTTTGAAATGCCGTTGTGGAAAAACTGGCTGAGCTATATTTTGTGAGAAATAAACATAGCCTACTCCAAGTAACATCTACAAAACTAACACTATGTAAGAAAAATTACAAATTACGTTGTATCTTCACGTGAGTGCCTTTAAGGCCTTGTTACGGAGTTTTGCAGTGATTTCGAAAATATTTTTTTTATTGCTACCTAATACTCATATCAAAATTTCGCTGCACAGTTTTGACACTTATATGTTATAATTTGTAGCTGATTTTTTTTGTAGACTTATACTGAACGGTTTTTTAGATTTCATTACCCAAATTACCACGTTTTTCGTCGTGAAAATAAGCAAAAATTAAGGAAATTATTTTTTTGCTGGCGAATGGTACATTATTTTAAAAAACGCGTCCACAGTATTGTGCATCGTGTGATTGCACATTGACTCAAATTTTTTCAAAACGTTTGGTTTAAAAATCTTTGAGTTATTGGCACCAGTCTGAAAAAAACTCGGGAACAAGCCCTTAATCGTGAAAGGCGGCAGACATCGTTAAAAAGTCATGTAGATTAGTTGCAAATAGTATTTACTACAATTTTTTTTTCAAAACAGAAGAAAAATATTATAATTTTGGTTGATTATTGACTTACTGAAGTTTTCTGTGCGTCGATAACAAGCCAAAGCTATATGATTTATTTGAAAAGTTAGGCATTATAGTAAAAACAATTTTCAATACGTCTGTGTGACGGTTTAAGATACTTGCTTACATTAAGGATGTTGCTGTTAACAGAGCTGCAGTTAGTAGGTTATATAACAGTTTTGGAAGTCCAGTAATGTTTTTTTTTTCCATGCTCGTGGTGTATTAAATCGTCACAACATAAACACTGCCACGGACCTGATGTAGAGTTTGAAGTTCGTGTGAATTTTGTAAAATGCTGTGAAAATTTTTTGTTACATGTGAGTTTACTTGTCACCCTGAGTTTTACGCCAAGTCACTTAAAACTGCACTTTACAATTCAACGAGTGGAAAAAAAGGAAAAATTTTAAAACAACAGTTTTAATAACGTGAATTCTTTTCCTAAAGTGTTGAAATACGTGTTACTGAAATTATACCACACAACACTTACGTTAATACACTTTAGTGTTTTAGTATTTCGAATTTCGTGTTTATTTTAAAAGACTTTAGGAAAAATCGTGTCGTAAGAAATTCACGTAAGTCATATTAGAACTAGAATTCCATCACACTATATGTATAGTTCTTAGTTCTTAAACGGATTTCAGTTCTGTGATTTAACATTGTTTACAAAGAAAAGAAAATAACCAGCACTATGTAAGGTTTTTAGGGTTTTGTGGACAATTTACAACTTTTCTGAAAATGTATACCCGAATAATGCAAAGGACTAATCCTCTCACACATTTTTTAAGGCGATAATGATTATTGCTATTATTTTGATTATAACAGTTTTCCTTTTCTTATATAAAAATATGTTCACATCCCAAAAACGTGCAGAGTAAATAGTGCTTTAAAATCAGGAAACTGAATATGCTTGTATTTGGCTAGGTCCGAATTTACTGTTTGTAGAATTTGTGGGACAATTTAGTAAATAGCAGTGTTTGTAAGCATTACTAAAAAAAAATTTACATTAGTATAAAGATACAAATGAAACATTTAGGCGAAAGACAAACATGAATATGTAAAACCTAAAAATAAGTTCTTCATGACACATAAAAATTACAAAGGAAGAAACCCTCACTCTCTCTTGCTGTGACTAAGAAGACGCAGGCTTCACACGTAAAAAAATCAAATTTCTATTTTAGCTCTTCTTCATTTCATAAATTGAAACGAAACTCCGTGCACGGCCAAACCAAGCGGCACACTTTAAGAGGAATGAGTAAATATAACAAAACATACTGGGTAACGACATCCGAGTATTTAATAGCCTCTACAAAATAATATATGTAAGTTTGCAACAAACTAATTTTGTTTTGCCAAAGAAAATATTTTCCTCAGTAGGTATATTGTTGTGAAATTAATTTAAAAGCAACGAAATTACACCCATCAACAACATTCTTATAAGATCGTATCGTCAAGAATGTTTATTTGAGGGTTCTTAAATTAGTGTCCCTTTTCATAAAAGAGAACGTCTGAGTTTTAAAACTGACGTAATGTTTCCAGTAAGACACGTTAGTTTCTACGAGAGATATTATAAGAACTCATATATAATCACATTAATTTAATAATAAATCAACTCCTAGCTATTGTAGAAGTGCTACTGTTTTGCTCAGTTATTTAGGTGATGAGATTTTTTAAATGTTTTATGCAGTGGGAGTTTACATTCTTTAGGTGCTCTTCCAAGAGATATCACTACTGGTCAATCATCCAAGATAGATTTTCGATATAGAGTAACGCACTTTTGATCATTTGTAGAAAGGACACAACTTTTCATTTTTTCAGTATGTTTTATAAACAGTCCATTTGCAGTTGTGTAGCAAAACATTCTCAAAATTCCGTACTGCCTGGACTATTCTCAAATATTTTATGTCTGGAAAATTCTTGAACGGGAAGATAATCAAAATCAAATGCCTTTGGTTAAGGTTAATTTTACTATCGGACTGAAAAATTTTATTCTTTCAAACATTTTTATATATGTACGATTTATTATTTTTTTAGACGTATATTGTGACTATATTATACTGTAATGAAATTTTTTTTGGCTCTCATAGTTTTTATAATGGTGTGTCAAAGTCCAAATTTGCATAAAACGGTTTTATGCTTTGCAGGAAAACCAAGTGACTTACCGAATTGAAAAAAATTCACACTGAATGATTAAGATGTAAGCTACATGGTATCCTGCATAAAAATAAAAAAATAAATATTTTAGTATTTAAAATAAATTAAGTTTCAATTTAAAATTAATTTTTTTTTCAAATACAAAATTTTAAAATAATTTTTGATGTTATTTAGGATATACTGTATCCTTTAATATCGTTATTCAGTGTGAATTTCTTCAGTTCGGTGAATTGGTTGGTTATCCTTTGAATCATAAAACGTCTTATGCAAATTTGGACTTTGATGTGCTGTTATTAAAAAAAACTACGAAAGATGAAACATTTTCATTGCAGAAGAAAATAACCACAATGTATGTCTACAAAACAAACCATATCTCTCTTGTTGCGCTGATATTGGTAAGGGGCGTTAAACGACCAATCACAGAGCTTTCAAGAATAATAAGTTACGTGAAGTAGATTATTTAAAATTAAAGGTAATTTTTTTTATGTCAAAATAAAATAAAATAAATCCTTTCCTTGCCAAGCTTAGTTAAATTTAATTTAACTACGGTCTCGCATTTTATTAAACTCCTTAGTGATAGCAGGGCGACTCTTCCACAAGGAAACTTGTTTTCTTTATAACCTGTAGTAGAATTACCCGTACTGGCTCACCAAGCGTACCAATGGACGGCCATAGTCGGACACACAATGTGTCATGTTAAAAAGCGGCTGACATCCAACACTATCTCATGAATCATCATGAAATCGATGGCCCTGTTCAGTTCAGTTTTGAGTTTGGCTCATAACACATAGACAGAAGTGCACTATACTAAGTTGAAAAGAAAATAAATACGTAAATTAACTTGTTTAAAAACATGGCACTTTATTCTGATTGAAAATAAACAGCTGGAAATAGTATTTATTTTATTTTAAAGTGTGATTACTTCAGTAAAGGCTGACTATAAACATTTTTTACACCTTAAATAGTAGCCTCTGTACTTTTGCTTCAAATTAACACCAACCAAATATGTTAATCAACTGATTTTTCGGCGAAACGGAAATCTTTCTATATGCATTTTACTCAAAACTGGGAATTTAGAGTTTTTCCCTTATGAACTGGACCATCGAAATCTGAACGGACTACACTGAGATACAGTGTTGTCTTATGCCATGTTCCAATAGGATATAACACTCAAGAAAATTAACTCAGACTTAAACCAAATTTCGTTTTGTGATTATGGCAAGCCCTTGTTCCAGTCCATCTACTCAGAATCCTGAAATGTCGACGGTTTCTCCTCACCCTCCTCTCTTTTATTCCACCACCACTGACAATTCAGAGAACCGAGTAATCGGATATTTATAAAGGCGTATAGGGATTATCCGAGGCGTGATTAATTGCTTGCCCATACAGACTCCGGAGAAAGAGAGCTAACTGGCCTGCATCCCTCCCCCACAGCTGTTTCCCCCCTGCACTTGCGAGCCCACCCTCACCCCTATATACCGTGGCAGTGTTGTGACGTCAGGCTTGCAAGCTGGGGAAAACTTTCAATATTCCACATCGCAGGTGTCGTCCAGCCGTGTCAACAGGCGTGCACGCAGGCGACTTCCACACCCCCTCCTACCACCCTTATCCCATGCACCCCCTCTCCACCCACATGGCCCGCCCTCTTGGTCACGAGTCGGCCCAGGGAGGTCACGCCGCCTTCGGCCGTGTGCCGAACGGCCGCGCACCGACCTCCTTGACAGGCTCCCAGTCGCTGCTCCCGTATATCTCCTGGTCTCGTAAGCGTCGAAACTGTCCTACCGAGTAGCCTTAGGGCCATTATTAGGGAAGGATCTCATGTTGGCGCAGTAGCTAGGGCACTCGCCTCCCAGAAAGGTGATCCGGGCTCGATTCCCGTCGGGGTCGGTCCCTGGATTTACGCATGTGGGAATCGTGCCGGACAATGCTGCTGATCGGCGCGTTTTCTCGGGGATCTCCCGTTTCTCCCGCCCTTCTCATTCCGGCACTTCTCCATTCATTCCATGTCATCTTCCAGGACAAGGAGATGCTTAGCAGCGGCCATTAGTAAGTCTTTATCCGGGATACCCTCTCCTGGTCGTCATGTACCTTCTCCATGTATTATTAGATGGAAAAGTAAAATTGGCGTTATCGTTTGTAGATAAGAACACTGATCTGTATATACCACAACTTGTGGTTACATTAGTCACTAGTTTCTGTATGGTATAATTGACACATGTGACCACTTTATCCGAGGTAGGCCATTCTATAGCGGAGTTTTAAATTACAAGTCAGAAGCCTTGTCGTTGGAAGTCTACGTAGTTATTGGCAAATGGGAAACTTCAAACGAGCCTACCGCTGTTTGTGTTCTAGTCTGTTGACTGAAAATAACGCAAATATTGTACATTTGTATTCAATATCACCACGAGGCCAGAACTGTTCGAACTGTTCCGTATCTTCACAGTCGCCTTCGCACTGTGGGACAAGTGACACATACGTGCGGCCAAGTCACACAAATCAACTACTGTGGAAAATAAAACGTATTTGCCCTTATGTCTTAAGTTATGCTGTGAATACTAGAAAGTGAACTAACATAGCTCCCTTAAGGAATATAATAATGAATGAACAAGTTTATATCCTAATGCTTTCTGCACAAGTTTAACATACTTAATCTAAACAATTCTAACTTAATGTTTTCGTAAATAAATTATACTTATATTTGATTTATTGAATGACAGACACTGTTGTATATTTTAACAATACAAGTATGCTATTATATCATTAAAACCTTTATTAAAATATTTTTTTTTTCAACTAGACTCATATTTCACATTTTCTAAATGATGTACCAATTTACCATTTATGGTATATCTTTTCCATAGATATATAACTGAACACAATTTAGTCATATATCAATAAAAAGGACAGAAATAATATTAAGGTGGAAAACACGTAGTCATTAGACGTCGTAAAGACCATTTACTAAATGTTAATCTGAAGCAATATACAATTTATTAATCTATCTATATAAGAGAGTGACAATGTGGGTAAACAATTAATTCCAGAGAATTTACTAGCCTGGAAACATGAGTCGCACTTAGTAAAAGTCTTAATTGTAATAGGAACTACATAAATATGTAAATTAAACGTGATGTTTTTCCCCTTATCTCTGGCATCTCAAAAACAAAAAAAAAAAAAAAATCTTAATCAACAAAGTCTTAATATAGATGGAAAAAATTATTAACTTAATAATCGTCAAAGAAATTCAAACAATTTTTAGTTCAAATACGACTCCGTTTAAATTTCGCGTCTAACTCGATTATTAAGTTGGATGATTTTCTCTACTCACCGCATATTACGCATGATACTGTAGTACGTTACCAATCTTGGGATTTTGTTTGGAGCAAAAATCTTCTGGGCTCCGAACTCGGTTTGGCAGAAGTCGTGCGTCGCCTTTGTTCTCGTCTGGTCGAACCCCGAACACGGACTAGTTACGGCAGGCATAGAATCAACTGAGGACCCTTTCAGCGACGACGTCTCCCCATCTGCAACTATGGAAAACTGCCAGGAAGACAGTAACTTCTTCTTCTTCTTCTACACGAGTACGAAATCATTCCTCCTTCTTTCACTATGCTAGGCTTCGCTGTAAAAAAACTTCCTAAAATACTTAGGAAGTAATTAACCTAAACGCAGTATGGGGCAGTTATCATACTTCCGCCTTGTAAATATTCAAACTTTTACAGTTGTTACAATACAAGTATGGTAAATGTAGTATATATTTGACTTATAAAAAGTTTAGGAACGCTACCATTGGTGTCTGGGAACAATTCTACCATACCTACTTTTTTAGAGCTCCTAATCTCACGTATGACAAATTTACAAACTACTTTTAAGAGTGTGTGAAGTTCAACTAGTCGTCTCCAGTAATTGTAATTCTATGATGTACACTCCTAGACCTTAGTCGGCGAACTAATCGACATACTACGTAGGGACTTAGTCGTAGGTCCTACCTCCTCGGAATCTTAGAATATTCCCTTTTTTCCCTTCGATTTTCTCTCGGTGTTATTTTTTTCTCCTTAAACATAATCTGTTTACTGCTAAGAGCTTGAGAAACGCGTGTATTACAGCTGAGTTTTCAACAGCTGCAAAAATTTTTTTCTCTGACCTTAGGCCACACATACATGGCCAAATATTCGCATCTTGATTTTTTGACAGTCATTTGTTCTGTAGTTCAATGATTCGCAAAGAGATGTAAACACGTTTCCAAACTGGCAGTTTAACAGACATTATTAGGTCATAGGACATAAGATTTAAATACAGCTATCCTAACAACACTGCTTTGTTGCCCTAATTAAATTATTATTTTATCAACTGGTGTACAGAATTAAACATGAAAATTTCAAAAGAAATTAAAACACAACACATTCAATTACATTTCAATTTACATTAATTTCTCGGGTTATCGAAGCCAAGAATAATGACATTTTTAAAGACATTTATCACACATACCAAACTGATACATTGATTGCTTGAAAACTGATATGTTACAAATCAATAAAAATGAATGACAAACAAAAAAAACTAACAGAATTCTTAAAATAGATTTAACTATATGATAAGTAAGGGAAGTAATCTATTCACAATAATTTCTTCACTCTGCTCACATTTAGACTATTCTAGATTACTGATGCATTCATGAATGCTAATACTAGTCAGATCGTTGAACAGGACTTATTTAACGTTCAATATATCGAAGAAACAAGCACGAAACAAATATGCGCAAACACGTATATTATATGTGGTGGAATGTCAATATGCTATGATAGGTTTTGTGTACGACATTTCTACTTAAGAAATTAATACAGTATGTATAAGGTCGTTATTTGCTACCAGCTGCTATGTTTTCTGCAATTTCTCTCCTTGTTTCATATAAAAATATTTGTTTAAAACTCTTGAGATTCCACACTGCGCTGTGTATTGGTAGCACTGCACATTTAATAATGAATAAGGAGGGTAAGGACCTAATAAACTGAAAGAGGTATTAAGCAGGCCTACCATAGACACGTATATAAATACAGTTTTTTTTATTTGCACAGCATATTTCTTGAATACTTCAACACTCACAGTGAAACCGAGCATAGATCGCAGATAACCTCACATCTCTTAATAATGTCGTAATTGGTTCTGGTAGCTGAAGACTTCGTGTGGTCCTCGATGCACCGACGAACGCTGTTCCCGCCTTACTTGTACAGTATCCTTGCATAATTTGGTTTGGCAAGTGATACCAGTTCCTGTTCAAAATGTATTGTGATTTCTTTTTGGAGCCAGCCACGAACTCTTTCAAATATTTTATGACTTTCAATATCTTTAGTCCTGTCTATAATTCTGTAAATCGTATGCACGCAAGAAGGGCTATTGATAATTAGAGATGGTGAAATTTCGCGAATTCAATGAGCTGCATGTTAGAATCAAAATGTCCTGTGCATACTTAAGTCCCGACCACTTGTCCACTAGTTGATACTCGGTGGAACAGCAGACAATGAACGAATAGACAGGGCTTGAGTATGCATAGGATATTTGATTCTAATGTGCAGGTAATTGAATTCGCGAAATTTCACCATCTCTATTGATAGTTAATAGTCTAGTGCATTAGCACCTACATGTAGTGGAAATCTTTTACAAGCCTGTAACAGTCTTACGCCTCATTACTCAACTTAAAACACTGCGTGTGATGGTCTAAAATTTTAACGTTTTAATAGTTGAACCAATCCACCCCTTCCCTCTCCCCTCTAAACTCATCCAAACAAAAAAGACTGGGTCGAACAGCCGTCACTCATAACGTCCACCTCTTTCCAATTATGAGTTAAAATACACGTTGAAATATTACCCTCTCGGCGAAGGCACAATATGCGTTATTATATTACGTCATGCATTTTTCACAGTCAGATAAGTTTAATGTAATTATCACTGTATTCTGTCAACCTTAAATAGTTTTGTGAATTTTCATAATGTTCTTTTTTAAAAATTCACTATTTAGCTAAGAGTGAGAAGAAACTTCAATTGATATAGTTTGCAAATCAACGTATTTACAAACACGTGAAAATTTGATAATGATTCTTGTGCAAGCCAGATAGTTCAGATAGTTAAAAATAAAATAATTTACGTAACAAATCAACCTAGGTAAGTCAACAGAGGCTACTCCAGACAATTCGTTTGAAATGTTTTCTTCTGCGTTAGAAAATTAGCACCTGTAGAACACTAAGCATCTGTTTACAAATGTGACTGCCGTAATAGCAAACGTTAAAGTTTTTTTGTTTAAATTTTTGAAGATATTTCACTGCTGATATATATATATATATATATATACATTACATACATATGTGTTTATGTAGGAAATGCTTAGTAAGTCACATTTACAGTTATTTTATTGTTTCGGCAGTCAAATGCTTGAAGAATCACAGTACAAATGCCTACTTACTGCCAAGTCTTTTGTAACCATTGACAAACAAAGTGATGGAAACCAAGATGTTATGTAAACGCCACTAATGATTCACATACATTAACAAAATCTTAGTATAATCGCCACAGATACCAACCGCAAACGCACAAAATAAGTTTTTTGTTTGTAATTACATTTTCCTAAGAATACCAGACAGGAATGCTGTATTAAATGGCGTATTTTTATGTTGGTTACCAATAATTTAAAATCACAAAATACGACTAAGTTACAAATAAATGGCACTATGAAGGTCAAAAACATCTGGAAATGAATTCAGAACAATTTTAACTATGCTATGTATGATGAGTCAGAATTCTAAGAAACTTATATATATATATATATATATATATATATATATATATATATATTTTTTCCTGTATTCAATATATTACTACCAAACATACGTATTTGCATCATTAAGGTCGTAAAAGAAATGGAAGGTAATGCTAGGCAATAAATTGTACCTAGTTATTGTACTTAAAAGAAATTGTTTACGCATAGTTAGATTCAAGAACTTAGAAAATTCTTTATAATATAAACTCTTGTTGTTGTCTAAACTATGATACACAGGTTACACGCAAGTCGTTCTACAGATTTATTGACTGCAGGATAGCGTATAAGCCAAGTAAATATTCTAAACCGACTGATTAATTATGATTATGATTATTATGATGTATTATAACTATTGCGTAAGAATAAAAATTAATTTAACAAATGGAGGAACTGAAAATCCACGAAAATTTGTTACTATTTTTTTGTGGGAAATAATTTACCACATCATAATAGAAAATTCTTATTTCAAATATTGACAGAGTTACAGAACAGTAATTTTTGTTTACTAGCTTTTGTATGGAAGCCAAATGAAATATTTAGGACTAAAGAATTTTGAAAATCATACAACTCTTCACTTACTTTTCAAAATATTTTAACTCCTTTTTAACGTTTTTGATTATATTGTCGCGGGTCTGTTTTTTTAAATAAATACCTTAAATGTGTCAGGGGACCGTTAAGTAAACAACATTTGATAGGCCAAATTGAATATATTAAATTTGAAACAAAATAAATAACACCAACAAAATTTAAGTATATTGCGTTTAGATATTTGACAATTCAAAAGATAAGCCCAAACTTAAATACCATTTAAATTTAATTTTATATTAATGTTTTACTATGTGGATTTTGTCTTGTTGTTCCCGATAGGTATTTTGGTTCAAATTTAATAGCTTATTTTCCTCCGAGGAGTAAAACACATTGTTTAATGTTCTATTCTGCTTCAAATTCGCTAATTTCAACTACATTCTTTGTTTACTTAGTGAACCCTTGACGTATTTAAGGACCAAACATTTCTTTGAGACAATTTTCTTTTTAGGTATATATTTTTTATTTTTTTATTTTAATGTAAGTTTAATTTGTAGAATTTTGAAACTTAAATACTTCTACAACTTTTCAAACCATCAAATTAAGTAACATTTCATTTTATGCTGTACGTAAACTATTAAAGTATTTGTTGTCACATATGACTTTCTAAAATTTTAATACATGATTAATGTAATTATTATTACCATACTAAATAATATTTGAATACGCAATATTCACTGCTTAAAAAAAATAAACAGCACAATTTTAGCTAGCATTGTTTTCTTATAACTGTGCAGGGGCCTCGGTGGTCGAGAGGTCAGACCACTCGCCTCCCACCAAAGCGATCCGGGTTCGATTCCCAAGGGGGTCGGGCTTTGGATTTTCGCATGTGGGAATCATACCGGACGTTGCCGTTGGTCGATGGGTTTTCTCGGGGATCTCCCGTTTCCACGTCCTTCCATTCCGGCGCCGCTCCATACTCACCTCATGTCACTCCTCACCAGCGCTGAAGACCTCGATGTTAAGCGCTAACCAAAATCTCTTACTCTCTCATAAAGCCAAAATTTGCATGTTACACTGCCACGCCAGTTGACTTACTTAAAATAAATAGTTAACAGTGAAATAATATGCCATGGCCAACGTAACCTAATATTTGAAAGAAAAACAGTTAACTACAGTTGAATTTTAAAAAATTATTTAATTCGCAACGTTTTCCTGTAATTATGTGATTTTTTTAATATTCAAATTACTACGTTCTGAGTTTAAAAATGTTACATTGCGTAGTCCACGGCATGCTATTTCGCTGGAAATCATTTCGTTCGAGTAAGTCGATTGGCTTGCACTATTTGTGTCGCAGCGTCGTATGTGAACTATAACTTCAACGCGCCATTACGAGAAAACTATGCGAGCTAAAACTGTTTCGCAACAGAAAACTTTACTCTCAAGTACCGTCAACGAAACGAACACAATTTCATGAAAATATAAAATTATCATTTTGTACCACTTGAACGTCCTTAAGAACCCTACACAACATGCGCTAAATGCCACGACTCGGGTATTGTAGGGAGCTGAGGAGAAGGCAAGGCAGAACGGCAGGGTGGTGGTGGGGGCTACATAGCGCTCCGCTTGTCCCCACCGCCAGCCGCATACCTGAGCCTTGCCTTCTCCTCAGCTCCGCTCTATACGCAGACAGGCAAACGATAAGAGCTAGACCGGCTTGTGCTTCAACAACCGTATCGCCCTTATGTACCGGTCGCGAAAAACGGCCTGCAGTGTTTCGGTCATTGGCTTCTTCGTATGGTACTTCAAGCCGATGAACCCATTTTAAATTTATGGAGAGTACACAGTAAAGTACAGCGCGTGCTCATATATTTTCGTTTTACGATTCTGGTTGGTATTTTTTAAGCGACAGCTATATGAAAAGGCTGTTTTTGGACATTCTGAGGTGCCCTGAAACCAGGTTTCTAAGCATGATATCTAAAATCTAAAGTAGGAGAGAATAGTTTTAAATGTGTTTTCTTTACGTATATAGAGATCTCTAGAGACTGGAATATTTGGTGAAAAGATTTTTGCCCCACTTTGTTTCAGTGCCTTACGTGTACACCTGCAGCTCAACTTCATGGTTATTGACAGATTGTTTTTGTGCAGAGTCGTTATTCATTTGACTGTGCCAATTAGTACATGTATAACTGTGACACATCACGTCTGTGATTTGCGGGTTTAACCTCCACACGCTGGATGCCTTCATCCAATCACTGACCACAAAGCAGAGATGCAGGTGCGCATGTAAGGCACTGAAACAAAGTGCTGCAAAAATCTTTTCGCGAAATTTCCTATCTCTAGCTATATCGAACTTATGTTGGTAGTAGCCTACAAAAAAACTTTCTCCTAACGCACTGCAACGTAGTTCTTGACCGAGTTTTATCGGGTTCTTAAGGCGGCCGCCTACCTCACGCTTCAAATGCGTTTCTGTGTGTTCGTAAACAGGTTTTTTCTACGAAAACATTCTACGTGTGGCCATTGTGCCAACGTACGAAAAGATAACAAACTTCAGACAAGGTCGGAACCTCATTGTTAAGACGCCACACTCATTAAAAACACTGTTTCTAAGCCCTCCAACATGGCTAAAAACGGCCTTTTCAGACTTCCGTAGTCCGTACTTAAAATGTACTAACCGGATGTATGTGAAACTCAGACTGACACCTGCACTGAACTTAGTTGCAGATTTTCCACCAATAAAATTATATGGTCACCGTTTAATGTACAATAGTAAAAAACCGTTCGACGGGAACCTTGTACGTTCGTTCAGAGCTTGACTCTTTGAGGCGACGCGGCATTTGATGTGCGCTTCAAGGTCGACTTTACAGCTCCGTCCCTTTTGAGCCTCTCACGCGTGGATAGGCGGCGCCCTTAAGAGGTATGGAAAGGTAAGAGCGAACGACTAGAATATTCAATGAACGATATAATCTAAACTACTCATATTACTTCAATGACTTTTTTTGTCAAGTAGATATTTTATTTGGAACGTCTATTTATACAGCACTGGACGGTAGTATGCTTTGCTTTCTAGTAAAAAATTAAAAACGGATTTTAGAAAAATAAGAGCTTGAAACCACAAAATCTACAAAAATAAAAACAGTAATTTTTATAATTTGTAGTATTATAATATCTAGGGCTCTACAATACTCGAATTTCAAAAATACTCCCGTTTTGATTTGAAAATTATTTTACTATCCGAAAATCTCTGCGTGAGGTTATAAAATTTACAGTTTTCCGTTTTTGTAGATTTTGTGGTTTCAAGACCTTATTTTTCTAAACACAGTACAAAATATTTATTCGAAAGTAAAGCATACTACTGCATAATGCTGTATAAATAAATGTCCGCTGATAAAATATCTACTCGGCAAAAAAAAAAAAAAATCATCGAATTTTGATGAGTAGTTTAGATTTTATCGATGATTGAATATTCCAGTCGTTTGTTCGACACTTTAACTTTCTATACCCCTTAAGTTTCTGAGTAACGCCTCAAGTCAGCCGCTGCACGGAAGTGACGCCAGAGCTACTCGTGTTAGCACACGGCCTTGAAGCTGGGGCGCGGGCAGCGTAGCACAAGGGCAGGCCTCCCCCGAGCTCCGGGGAAAGGAGACGATAGGAATATGTAAATGACGGGGGTGGAGCGCTCGAGGGGGAGAATTTAGGGGTTGATGCTGGTGAGGGGAGGGTACCACACGAGTCTGTGGGCTTGCGAGGGCCGGCACAAACTCCCAGGAAGGATTACAAAGTCAGAGTTCGACGGCGACTGACGTAATTAAGCGAGCCGGGACGAAGAGAAGGCAGGAGGAACGAACCATGCGATCTCTGCCGACGCCGCCCTCCCCTTGCCGACAACAGGAGTTTCGTGAGTGGACCGCACAGTGGCGCGTGGCGCTAGTGTTGCTAGGGCGGTCAGGACATCGTCGAAGTTTTGGGCGCGAACGTGCAAACATACGGAATGTATATACACCCTTCAAGTTCAAAACAACATCCCATTGTTGACACAACTACCTCGGACTGTTTGCGTTTCCTTCCGCCAGTAGCGTTCTCCTGTCTTACCTCTTGCAATGTACGTAATGTAGTACGCACTCGCAGCATCTATGATACGCATCTCGCTACTGGTTGTTGCTTATAGACGTTGTTTTTGCTCGCTGAGGAACAGTGCTACTAGAAAGTTTCAGGCGACCAACAAAACTTCGAGTTGCCTCTACTAAGGTTAATTCTACCACTGGTTATGAAGATAGTCGAATTTGTTATGGACGATACTGTAAAGGAAAACTCGACAACATATTCATTTACTGGGCTCGTATACAACTTCACTACGTTCAAGCAAGCAATATTAGAGTTTCTTTCTGAGATATAAGAATCCGTACTACAAGCTTAATGGAGTTAAGATTTTTCTTGTTCATGTGGTATTGGTTATGGATTATTCCCAGAAGTCAATCTGCGCAAGCTTGCGAACATAATTGTTCTCGTTCAGTTGAAGTGGATGAGTGAACGTATTTGGAAAACCACCAACAAGGTGGTAATTTACAAACCGTTTAAAACGGGTCCATATAAAATACTTTTCAGGTTGTGATATCAAAACATTCAAATAAATATTTCAATCCTAAATGTTACATCAGCATAAAGTAATTGAAATTCTAACGTGTAAATGACGAACGTAAAAAATGAGTTTTATAGAGCATTTCGTCAAAACGCGTCCTATAAAATAATTCATGAAGATAAAATGTATCAGAACGTTTTTTTTTTGTTATAGGTGTGAGGTTTTGTCTTCGAAAAACTTATAGTAAAATCTCGCCCAGAGTATTAATCCAGGATATGTTCTTAAGAAAGAATATAGCAGTAAAGTCTTAGAGGGACTCAGTTGACTATCAAATGTTTTCTGCAAAGTTGTTTCAAAGCATACATATTAGCAACAACAGCAAAATTATCAATAATAATAAATTATTCTTTATTTATGGTTTGGAGTGCACAAGAACAGCCTAAACCAATAACAATTGTACACTGGAAGTTGCACACATCAAGCACGGCGCAAACGGACATAAAACATATACAGGCATGCAAGGACAATATAATTGACAGGAAATACAATAACTGGATTCAGCTTTGACTAGGACACAAAGGATAGTAAAACAAAAATACATTCCACTTTAAATGAACCCATATTAGCATACAAGTAATTTATGTATTAAATATTTTCTACTTAACGTTCGACAAAAATTTTCTGAGAATTGAAAGGATCAAAATATTAAGCTAATTCATTAAAATGTTTCACACATCTATACACAATATGTGTTTTTTTTAATTGAAACAAATATATACTTTCTACGTGTACTGTAATTAGGAACCACTAGAAGTACATTATCTAATATTTCTTTACATTTGCACATATTAAGAAAAATATTGGCTAAAAAACCGTTTCATTGATTTACCTTATTTTAGTTTAGGAAGACATATTTAAATAATTTAGAGGGATGTTGTAGTTAAGCTTAAGCCAATTTGGAAATCAAGATTTATTTAATGTGTCATTGTTATTTTATTGTACATTCTCAATCATTTTGCAATCAGTTTTAGTAACAGAGTTCCTGATTACCGAATAACAATAATAATATTAATTATGATTTTTATTTCGTAAGAATTTTGTTATGAGTTTATGGAACCTATTTCATGTAGAAAGAGCATCATATGTGCCAGTTGACTAATTTCATGTAAAATATTTAGATGAAAATCTGAAATTATGCCCAAATCATCAGATTTAGAAGAAACATAAATTGTAAGCGGTCTGATAAAGGAGGAAGAAGATGCCGAATAGGATGAATAATTCGGATTCCTGCAGTTGTTATTCAAATTTGAGATGTCGATGAAGTAAAGTCAGTTTTAATCGAAAGGTTATAAAGTTTGTTTAAAAATAAACTGTTTCCAACATTAAAATTAACAGTTCTTACTTTTGCTACGCCCCCTAGTGGTGCCTGAGGAAACCCCGGAGGAAACCTTGTCTCAGGACACCACCAAGGATGGCGAGCGAACGTCTGTCACCACCGTTTCCATTTTTGATGACGACAGACACCCTTAGGAAAAGCCTAAAAGAAGCAGGTCTGATGGTTTTACAGTGGAGGACGGAAAAGTCATCAAAGTTGAGGGCAGCTTTAGTCACACTAAGATTTGTTTTTTTTTCCTTCCAATGGAAAATTCTATTGTATGTTTGAAGTCACGAAGTCACACATTTATTACGAACATTATTACAACTTTTACTATCCAAAATACTAATGGTGAAAAACAGCTAAATTCAGTATAAAAATTATTTCTACAATACATGTGCCAAAACCAATTTGTACAATTTGAGTTACTAGAAAACATACGTTTACCATACATAGATCAATGCTACAATACATAGTGATTTGTCAAATTCAAACTTAACTGTCCATAATAACGACAATAGTGATGTCCCAGGAATCCACACATCTCCACATGTCCGAGTCCGTATCTGAACCTGAATCAGAACTCTGATTCAGTCTATTTTCCTCCTTTCTGGACCCTGGGAACGCTTACTTATAGTCCAAA
>PNEQ01018745.1:0-13287 GCA_003012365.1 Medauroidea extradentata | reverse complement strand
GGAAAATATACTAGCCGAATACATGTGAAACCACTTAAGGGTAGTGCATTGGACTTTAGTAAAGTGATTTCGTAAATAAAACAATAGGGTCACCACTTAAAGTCCCATAGGAAATTTGTTTTTTTCGCGAAGACTGCACGCCTTAAGCGTAGAGGCGACGCACCGTTGTATGGCCCATACGACGTCGCCCTTAGCACCATACCTCACTCACACAAACACATGTGCCACGAGGTGGGCCCCTTAATGACAATATTTAGTGTGTATTGTTTACAGTATAATATACACATATTGTACTGTAACACATTTTTTTTGCAACTTAAAATATTGATGAATGTAACAAATCATAACTAACCACCTTTTGTTTGAGCCACATGAAAACAGGTATATTCGTTATCGCATTACTAGACTATCTGCCATTTGGACAATAGACTACTATTGTATCAATACTAAAGTCAGAAACAGTTAATTTGAAACAGTAGACCAAGCTACATTTTTAATTATGAAATATTATTCGAAGTACATTTTGTTGTTTAACGATATTTAATGTACAATTTTATAACAAAGTACGGAACACTACTCAAAACCGCATCCTATAATTTTACAGACGTCTTGCATAAGATAAAATATCTTGAATATACGTTTCTGTCCCTTGGTATACAATTGCATAACTACATCCAATTTATAGGTGTTAGCTGCCATACTCATGTAGAGTGTAAACAGGTAATTCAGCAAAGAATGTATACTTATTTTTTAAATACAATTATCTCCTTCTGTTATATTTACTAGCTACTATCTCACTCGTCGCTATTGAAATATGGCGTATAGCGTGTATCGAATCAGCATACTATTGTTTAAGAAATATATTCTGCTTATCTTTAAACATCAAATCTTGAACCTTGTCTATTTCCAGTTCGCTAAGCACGCTAATGTAAAGAAAAGCCAATTTTAAAATAAAATGTTACAAATTATTGTTTACATTATTATATACAATTTAGGGCCTCCATTGTACCACTTAGTCAGTACTATAGGTAGGGTTCTTCAGTTTCGTCTTAATTCTTTATTATTATGTTGTACTATTTTAAAATTTAAGTTGAGCAATTTAAATACTGAAACATTGGAACATTTCTTAAGAACTTGAAAGTTACTAAACTCTAAATATTATATACTCTCCTGCATGCTTATGTACTCAGTAGAAATGATAAAAATGTCATACTGCTAAAGAAAAAGTTTTTACTGGTGGTGAATTGAGAAAATATTAGTACAACCGAATCTTCAATGGCAGAGATTTCTGTACTGTACAACACATACAAAACGTAATTAAGTAATCAAATAAAATACACCCACCCTAAAACTGTAGGTCTGTAATAGATTGTCCGTCGCTACTGTATTTAAAAAGAAGAAAACGTCGTGAGTGTAAATGTTTACGCGCTGTCCCGTGAGCTGTAGAAACCGAAGATGATGTCACTACGCGGGGAAGGATGGAGAGTAGAGAGGGTGGCGGAAGTGGGTGACGGGTGGAATTTGAGGATTGGGTGGGGTGGCGGAAGAGGGAGGTGGAGAGTAACGAAGGCTGAGTTGGGTGGCGGAAGAAGGAGGTGGGTGGAATCGTGGGTTGTGAGGGATGGAGGAAGAGGTGGAGTAGGGAGGGGAATGTTCGAAGAGCATGAAGGACGCTAGGGGAAGGTAGGGGAGCGAAGATGAGTGTTAGTTGACCTTGTTTTCCCGCAGAACGTGCGGGCGTGTACTTTCACCGGCCGGGGGTGACGAGGGTGAGATCGATAGCGCTCGGGGTCTCTGAGCTTAGGGGTGGCATTGAACGCTGCGGCGGCATGGTTGCCACGTGGGTCGCGCGGCTGCTCCACATATAAGAATACGAAAAATTGTTTTCCTCTAATACCCCGGTACTCTGCCGGACAAATCGATTTTCCTGTCTTCTTTTATACCATTGCAGGTGTTTTTGTACCCTGGAGAAAGGATCGTAGTATACCACGACACATTTCCGGCAAGTATGGCAACACTGCCTGAAGGCGAGAGGCCACTGCACCCTGTCCTTCGCCGACATCACTGTCCTCGTGTAGTTGTTTTCTCTATTCACTTTCGCCCGCAGAAATGATTCTCCCGGGATTTGTAGCACATGACTTAAAATGGACGTGTGTATTTAAATTACATGCATGCATTAACACATTTCTTTTTTTTTTTTTAATTGTAAAGAAACCCTTAGACCCTTCTGAAATATATAGAAACATGATAAACAGCCAGAAAGGAAATGCACAATTGACAGGAGAAAGTAAGATGGGCATGTACTCATTTAAAACTGTTTATAGCGGAGCTGCATTGTTGATTTGTTTTTCAAATCGAATTTGAAGTAAGTATTTTATATAAAAAATTATATTTTAACACTTTTTAATTTAAAATTAAGTAAGTGTTTTCCTCCGTACTCACCACAGACAGTAAGCTTGATTAGATTTAAAAAAGTGAGGGAATCTAGATATGCTTCAAGATGATTTCTTTTCTGGTTTACTTGCATTGATGTCTCAGAATATGCTGTTGATGGACATGACAGGTGTCATTTTTTCTAGAGGACCTTGCTGTGATTTTATTATTAGTAAATATATGGGTCTTTTTTTCGGTAAATGTAGTCATTCCGTTTTCCAGTTGGCACCTTTAGTTAACGGAATGGTTACATGTTCATTTGCAGTATACTAACACATCAAAATATTTTAAAGTTTTTAAGTGTAGTTTTATTCATAATCGAACTTCAGTAAATTACGAAACTACCAATTGGAACATGGGTCAAGGCAGGCAAGTGTTTTTTTGTTTTCGTCTACTAAAGAAAGTCAAATATATTCTTAACAATAAACATTTTAGTATACAAGTTTTCGTAGTGTCTAGAGCTTTCATTTAATTTTAAATACCAAATTTACTACACGCCGTACTTACAGAAAATACAAATTAAAAACTACTCTAACCACGTGGTTTTGTTTACTACTTCTGTAGGGAACACTGGCAGTTCAGTGTTGGCAGACATGAAAATGGCGCTGTGCTCATGCGCGAGAAACACTCTTCAGCGGTTGGTTGCATCTAAAATCAATATGGCGTCGGTACACGTGACGACAAACCGAGAGCAATGATGGTCCATGGATTCTGGACAATACTAAGGACCAAAAACATGTTTGCACATGGTCGATGGTCTTTTGGTTTAAAGCCTGTCGTAAGCGGAGCGTCTCGTCACTTTTCTTTAACTCCGCGCATGTCCTTGGTACACAGCACTCGGGTCGTGTTCGAACCTTACCGATCGATACGAACACAGTCGTCAGTCACTTGTTTCCCAGTCTTGACAACATGGCGACATGTTGCTACCCAAAGTTGAAAAACATGCTTGGTAGAATTCAGTGCTTTAAATTCAAAGAACTTACTTCGGTAAGCAAACCAAAAACATCACATTAAAAATACTTATTGCCGATTTTTATCTTTCCTCAATATTGCCAACGTTCCAAATGGCGAATAAGTAGTTCAGTAATCTACAATGTTATGTTTTGTTTGGAACGCGCTGACGAGTACTTCGAATTTAGCATGCTTCGTTTCAAACTAAAAAGAAAAAACTATATGCTAAACTAAATAATTGTGTCACCACTTAGTATACTAAACTAGGTCAAGAGACCATTTCTTATACTAAGCGGTGTCACGTGACTATATAGAAGAACAAACCGTGTCACGTGGCTATTTGAAATACTAAACTGTGTCACTGACCATTTAGTAAACTAAATTATGTCCCGTGACTGTCTGTTTTGTATACTGGACATTCACACGTACCCACTGAGTATACTAAACAGTGTCACGTGACCATCGAGTATACTAAACTGTGTCACGTGGTCACCTAGTAAACTGTGTCACGTGGCAATAGTATACTAAACTGTGTCACGTGGTCATCTAGAAAACTGTGTCACGTGACAATAGTGTACTAAACTGTGTCACGTGGTCTAGATGACCACGTAAACTGTGTCACGTGGTCACCTAGTATAGTAAACTGTATCACGTGACAATAGTATACTAAACTGTGTCACGTGGTCACCTAGTATAGTAAACTGTGTCACGTGACAATAGTATACTAAACTGTGTCACGTGGCCATCGAGTTTAGTAAACTGTGCCACGTGACAATAGTATACTAAACTGTGTCGCGTGACAAGAGTATACTAAACTGTGTCACGTGGTCATCTAGTATAGTAAACTGTGTCACGTGATAAGAGTATACTAAACTGTGTCACGTGACCATTTAGTTAACAGCCACAGATCACGACTTACTTGAATCTCGTTTACGCCGACCTCGTAGATATGTGAGCGGACACGACCGATGACGTCTGGAAAAAAAAATAAATAATATTCTCGTAAAACCGCTGCAGAGTGCAAATGGAAAGTATTTAGGCAGAAACTTCCTGCAATGTTGGAAAAATTAGCTTCCTTGTTAACAATTTTTTCAGGCAACTTCACAGAAATCACTGTGAATTCACGGATTTCTTTAATGAATACGGCTACTCTGATGACACACTTTTTTTAAAGACTTATAACATTTTCCTTTCCAAAAACTAGGCATCTTTCCGCTTCATATAAGTTGTTTCACCTCCAATAACCAATTTCGCTGTATTTTTGCGCTTTATCACGTGCTACTGTATACGTTTATGGAAGTCAACATATTTGCCTTATAGTAGTTACCGCCTTAATGGATTAAAATAACTTTAAGGGCTTCATTGATATTACAGTTTTGAGTGAGCGTAAGCATTAGCAAATGTTTAAAGAATGGCTGAAAGTATTATTTATTATATATATTATCTTCCGTGTATACAAAGCTATACAAAACCTTGTCTAAAGGTAACTAATTACGAACATTTAGTATTAATTCGCGTAACACGCCGTGAGGTTTTTTAAACACTTAAATGTCTTCCATGATTTGTAACTGATGAAAAACAAAGGATAATCGCACATCACATGCTTGCCACACAGGTAACAAAAAATTTGCTTTCATTCAGCAGTGCGCACGCACGTAAACGTAAACAAACATGGCGCCACTCCAAGATCACTTTCACTCGCTCGCGGGATGATATCGATTAAATCATTTTTACTTTCTAGCACTGTTTAAGATTTGTGAAGCTTTGCGACGTCTGCTACACGACGTTCTGACGTATTTAAATATTCGAGATGACTGGTGCATGCGCCGTAATGCTTGAATTTCATTAAAAATTTTATTATTATTATTATTATTATTATTATTATTTCTGAGTAGGGAAACCGTAGTCTAAATAAATTTGGGACGAAATTTTAAACTCTTGTAAGTATGTTAATAAGCTGATCGCGTCTAGTTTTTAAATTAGTTTAAATGGAATCAGAAAAATTATTATAGTGAGTACGTTTCTAGTGTGCGATGCAGCAGCAACCTACACAGAGTTTAGCTAAATAGAGGTCATTCCTATAGCGGCATTACACTACGCGAATGCGAAATATCAGAGAGATTAAAATTTTTAATTGAAAAAAAAAACTTACTGGCTCAATGTTGGTGGTGCAATATCGCGGTTGTATGTCGAACTGGTGGCAGAAATTGTTTACTCGCTGAACACGTTCTGCCTGTCTCACACGTGGAAGCATACGAGTCCAGCGACGTGTTCAAGTGCAATGAACATGACACACGCACAGTTTAAAAAAAAAAATTCGTTAACGATCGGAGTTACTCGCGAAACTGAACGGCTGATTTGAGAGTAATGCCGGAAGTCAGTGACGTAAGCGGAAGAAAATCTTCCCTCGGCACGCGGTCCCTCATCCCTGCTGCCTGCAGGGCCGGTGTCTGCGCGAACACTGCCGAGTATGCACGAAGCGTTGGCCCACTGCACGAATCACAACGATCGTTTGTAAGTCTATTAAGAAGTTCGCGAACCTCGTGTGTGGGGGTCCAACTCTGGCGACCTCCTGATACAGGCTCCATTGCTAGAAATATAACTTTGTATGATCGGTCTCAACACGCGTTTTATACAGCGATGGATAGCGATTGTCAGTATTTGTCGGTTCATTGATGCTTCACCAATATCTAGAAAAGAAAGAAAGTACACATTTCTCTTTAGACATCTAAAGCTACTGAACCTAAACTACTATCAAGCAATGCACGAATTTTCTATAAATATAAATGACTCCGTGTGTTTCAAACTATGAAAGAGTTATATTACATTAACACAGCTCCGCTGACATTTTATCAATATAATTTCTTGTTGAATATCACCGAGTGCTATGAAGTCATGTTTAGTTGCCTATTTACTGTTTAAAGGGCCGCGGTGGCCGAATGGTCAGACCATTCGCCGTCCCACCAAAGCGATCTGGGTTCGATTCCCAGCGAGGTCGGTCCCCGGATTTTCGCACGTGGGAGTCGTGCCGGACGATGCAACTGGTCGGCGGGTTCTCCCGCTCTTTCATTCCGGCGCAGCTCCATACTTACCTCATATCACCCTTCACCAGCGCTAAGGAACTCAATGTCGAGCGCTGACCAAAAATCTCTCACTCTTTACTGTTGAACATAAGCTAGGTCGACAAAACTGCGACACCATTTACAATTCAAATGTGTCGTTATTGAGCCTCGAACAATTCACGAAAATATTTTCCCCCCAGTTTGTTTCAATTCACATGTGCAGTTCTGCTTCATAGTGAGTGATTGGATATTTGAACTCTCTCGTGTCTTGTGCTTCCGACCGCAAATATTTTGATTGACGCTATCTCCTATCTGACGAGAGACGTCGCTCTACAGATGAACACGAAGCAGAACTGCAGAATGTGAATGCCGGGAACTGAAACCAACCGGAGCAAAATTAGTTCCTGGAAAATACGTGGCCCTAGTTCCGAGAATCTATCGCTTGGCTGGCTTCTCTCTCGTTACTCTGTCTCTGTCTGTCGCCTCCCCAGCATCCGTTGCTCTGGATCAAAGAGAAGCCGGCTGAGTTGTTCAGGATAAAAACGTAATTCTATACTCTTCATGAAATAGTGTTGGATTTACAGACGATAATAATTCGAACAGTTTCCTCTTACGAAACAATTGGTAACCTGAAGTCCAAACCATGAGACTCCAAAAAATTAAGAATATAGCAAAAATAGATAATTTATTTTCTGTGAGCATTTATTTCCATCATAAATATGATACAAATAGAAGTAAAAATGTTGTATTTTAATTAGTAACATATTTAAGATAAATTTAAATGCGCACGAAAAAGAAATAACTTTTAATTGCTATTTCATAAATGTTGGAGTTAGCGTGGTTTCGAATGCAGGTCCCCAATTTTAGTTCTCATAGTTTTCTCATACCGGTACGTCAAATTAAAACGCCACTTTGCATGCTTCGTTTACATCTACAAAAAACTACATGCTGAACTAATAAATGTGTCACAACTTAGTATACTAAACTAGGTCAAGAAACTATTTCATATGCAAAGCAGTGTCGCGAGAATATTTAGAGGACTAAATCGTGTAACGTGGAGGCTAGCCACAGGTCAGTGAACTTGCGTGTATTTTCCACGTCACTATGCCTAGCGCGGAGTGGATCCAGTTGCTGTGGAATCACATTGCAGCTATATTAAGGCTCGGTGCATTTGATTATGTTTCGTTTTTTTAATATCCTGAGAAGAAAAATGTTAAATCGACGACTGTACCGCGAATTCTATTTACCTTGAGCTACAATAAAACCGTGACAGTAGAGCTAGTGATGTATAGTTAGTTCGTTATTTGTCAGGGAAATTATGAATATAAAAAATTTTTCCACACATATTGCGCCGTAATTATACGTTAACAGCTAAATCGCATGGTCTGAACTGAAGCGAAATGTAAATAAAATTTGAGGTATATTCGCATATTTAACATTTTTCTTCTTAGAATTCCAAAAAATGCGAAAAATAAATAAACTCAATACGGCGACTGAAACCGACCCTTAAGCTGCTACAAACCAGACGAGTCGTGTTTAAGGCCTAGTTCTCTGGTTTCGAAATTTAACGATATCAATTTTTTACGACTAAACGAGAGCAGATATCAAAAATCTGCCTGGCAGTTTTGTTTAAAATCGTCTTCTCCATGTTGGTTGAGTTTTTTCAAGGCAGTAAATACTATGGTTTTAACTAATTATGTAATTAACGAAATTTTCGTTAGTTGTCTTTTTAGTCGAAACGGTGCAATTCCTTCCTTTGAAATAAGCTGTCGCGGCAAAAACAATTTTAAACAAAACTGCCCGATAGATTTTTGATATCTGCTCTGGCATAAGTTTAAAAAAATACCGTAAACCGGGATTACTTCGACCATTTTCGGGGTTACTTCGACAATTTAATATATTCGTTTTTGGTTTTTCTGGTAAACAAACAGATAATCTGAGACGAGTATTTTAAATCATTCCTTTTATCCTTATAGCTAATGCTTGAAACTTTTGTCATTAAATAACATAAAAACCAAAATTATGAGTTGTGAAAGTTACCTCGCTAGGTCAAAGTTTACGGTACTTATCGAAAAAACAGTAGAAACTAAAGAACATGATCTTAAGGTACCTTCCTAGGTAGGCTGTGTTTGTGTGTGTGTGAGGCAGGAGCGATAAGAGCGGCACTAACCGACGTATGTGATACATTATCGCCTCTACGCGCAAGCCACTCAGATGGCGTGCAGTGCTTCACTAGTATCCTTTATCCTAAGGGACTTCAAGCTGTGACCACATTATTTTATTTGTGAGCAGCGTAGTTCAAAGTCTAACTCTTGTTTCTATAGTTGTGTTTTTCGAATCCGGTGTTTATTTGCCCATATACGGCAGTCTGGAAAACCCATTTTTGGCAATTTTCAGGGGCGCGAAAATGATGTTTCTCATTAACGTGCCGAATTCTTAAAACCATAGCGACATAGGTTGAAGAGTGTGCTTTTTTCGTAGACATGCAAATATATTTAGCTTTAAATAGTTCCGTCTTGAAAGGAATAGCTGTAACTCGCTGCAACGCGTTTAAAGAGCAGGCAGGGAGGCTCCTTAAGACTCGGTTTCAGTTGCCATAGTGAATATAATAATTTTTCGTTTTTTTTTTATTCTGAGAAGAAATATGCGTTAAATCGGCGACTATACCGCTAATTCTATTTAGGCCTACCTTGAGCTACAGTACAAGCATGGCAATAGAGCTAGACATGTATAGTTAGGTCGCAATTTGTCGGGCAAATTAGGAATACTAAAAAATTTGCCACGCACATTACGGCGTAATTATATGTTAACAACTAAATCGCAATGTCTGTACTATAGCGAAATGTATATAGGATTTGAGGTATAATCGCATATTTAACAATTTTTCTTCTTAGAATTAAAAATAGCGAAAAATAATAAAATTCAATATGGCGACTGAAACCGAGTCTTAACTGGACGTAGGCATTGTCCGATGTAGCATTCTGCACTAACACGATCCATTCAGTGCTCCAAGCACTGTGTGTATATCATGTGACTTGTAGTGCGTTTTCGAACTTATGCTCATAAAACATGTGTTGCTTCTCTAGACATGATAAATGTAGGCCTACTCCGCAAGTATTAATGTGCTATTTTGCAACATCATATATCTCCACCAAACACTATTGTACTAATTAACATTATTCGGGGTTACATTTCCCCATGGTAAAACAGTGAGTGAGAGAGAGATTTTGGTCAGCTCTTAACATCGAGGTGTTTAGCACTGGTGAGGGGTGACATGAGCTGAGTATGGAGCAGCACCGGAATGAAGCGGCTGGGGAAACGGGAGATGCCCGAGAAAACCCGCCGACCAACGGCATCGTCCGGCACGATTCACACATGCGTAAATCCGGGGACCGACCCCGCCGGGAATCGAACCCGGATCGTCTTGGTGGGAGGCGAGTGTTCTAACCACTCGGCCGCCGCGGCGTAAAACAGAATTACAAAGAAGTTACCAGCATAAGTGATAAGCCTACTTTCCTCAAAGTGGTTGAAAATTAACTCAGAAAGTTAAAATCTCTTACGTACATCTAGGAATATTAACTGATAATATTAATCTTCACATATGACAAGCAAAATGCACAAAAGTTAAGTCAGAGTTCCTTTATTAAAGTTTGGGGAATATTTTTTCTGAAATGTCATTCTACTCACAAAAAATGGCCGCCGTTTTCAAAATATAACAAAACACGTAAACGAAATACACTAAAGTCCGGTCAACTAACTAGAAAACGCGTGCCAACATTAATGAAATTCGGAATAATATTTCGTCTTGTATGTCATGTTATGCTAAAAATGTGAAAAGGCCAACATATTAACGAAATACACGAAAGTCAAGTCAGTATGATATGTGGTATATATGTACTAAGTAAAATAAAATTCGAAAAAAAAATTTCCTTAGATATGTCAAATTATTCTTAATACAAAAAAAATTACTGTCATTTTCGAACTAAGAATATAATGGCAATTTAAACGCAATCAAAAGTCCAGTCAACTTACCAAGTTGTATATATTTACCAAGATGATTAAAAATCGGAAAATAAATTTCACAATTATGTCAAACTAAATAAATGAAAGTAGCTAAGAAAATATAAAAACATGATATACCAAATATACTAAATCGTGTCTGCTTTCTAATTAGTGTATGTATACCAGAATTAGATAAAATTCTAAAATACATTTCCTGAGACATGACACATCGTCAGCTTAGTGCAAGAACTGGGTAACTTAATTTTTCCAACTTTAAGTTATCTGCAGATATCTAGACTGCACTTATGATTGTTCCTTTTAATGTGTATACGTTTACAAATGTGTTAATTTGAAGTATTGGTGCACCACAAATTTGCATTTCAACAAATAACTGTGTGTATGATAAAATCAGTTTTCAGTTTTACAATTAGATACTCCCAGCTACGTATTTGTTCAGTTGTACGATTTAATCCCACGATATAATGCTAAAAATATACAAATGTCAACCTTTTTTTTTAAATTAGAAAATAGGGTGAACGATGTACACAAAAGTCAAGTGAACTTATTAAATATTGTACGTATATCAAGATTAATGAATTTCTGCAAAATATTTCCCCAAATACGTCATATTATGCTAAAAATATGAAACCGTCGCCATTATGGCAATATGAGATATGATAAACGAAATACACAAATTTCAATTGACCTTAGTGTATTGTGTATGTGTTACAAGTTTGATGAAATTCCAGAAGAAATATTTCCGCAGATATATCATAATATGCTAAAAACATAAAAATCGCTGCCAACACGAAAATCGGTACACAGGATAAACTAAATACCAGAATTCCAGTCATCTTTGTATGTATATATGTGTACCAAGTCAGATGAAATTCTAAAAAATATTTCCTCAGGTTTGTCATACTATGCTTAAAGTATAAAAATTGCTACCAAAATAAAAATTTGAACAGACGATGAAAGAAATAAACAAAAATCAAGTCAACTTTGCATGGAGTATGTGTGTACCAAGACTGATTAATTTCTGAAAAATATCTCCTAAGATATGTAACACTATGGTAAAAATATAAAATTGGCCACAATTTTGGTAAAATTTAAAACAGTTTGATTGAAATATGCAAAATGAAGTCAGCTTTGTATGTAACATCTGTTACCATGTTCGACGAAATTCTAAAAAATTCTTCCTCACATATATCATACCACGCTAAAAATATAAAAATGGCCGCCATTTTAAAAACATGAAGATAGTACGATCGAAATATACAAAAATAAAGTCAACTTTGTATGTAGTGCATGTGTACCAAGTTCGATGAAATTCTAAAATATATTTCCTCAGATATGTCATACTATGCAAAAATATAAAAATGGTTGCCAATACGAATATATGAATACAGAATGAACGAAATAAACACAGTCAATTCAACTTTGTATGTAGTATATGTGTACCAAGTTTGATGAAAATCTAAAGTATGTCTCGTATTATATGTTATACTATGCTAAAAAAATAAATAATAAAAAACAAAAATGCCCAACAGTTTGAAACTACGAACATAGTACGACTAGAATACACGAAAGTAAAGTCAGCTGTATAATTGGTATACATAGGCTACTAAATTTGATTAAATTTTTTGTGACTATGGTATCGAAAAAACGATAGACAAAAGTATCTTGCTTAGGAGTAAAACGTAATCACTAACTATTTTCATAATACGTCTTTTTAAACGTAGAAGTTTGCTGTTAACAGTGTGTTACTATATAGCCATGCAGGCCGGACAGCGAGAGAGATTCGGGCAGCAATTAGGCCAACATTGGGAAACCAAGGAAGACAGCAACTCACCTCATCCCGCTGCAATAATGAAAAGCACAACGATATAACGCCTAGTTACTCAGTAAACCAGGTACGTCACCCACCCACACTCGTCATATCAACAGCAGTCCAGCATTCCTCCGGGGCTCGGGGGTCGAGTCCCGGTGGGTGCGTACTCGTCCGTCGATGCCGTCTACTTCATTAATCCACCTTCAGTAAGGTCAATTGATTAAATTACGTGGCAGCAACCATTTGATATTCCCCCATTTAATGCAATGTATTTGCAATTATAAATATTGAGCTCTCCTCGTAAATAAATGTAACACATAATAATTTTGTATTACAAATACCTGCCGATATACTAGAGTTAATGATCAATCCATAACTGCTTTAATTCTGTATCCCTAAATATCACAAATTAAAAATCTTTATAACAAGGCGCATACATTGTTGTGTGCGTAATGAACTGAGCAACGTATAGCTTGTTTGAAATATATTTCAAACGCACAATCAATTAAAGAAGTTTCAGAAAAGTTTGACAACTTGAAAACTGAAATATATAAAATGGCCGCCTGTCTACGCTGCTGAGTAGCGTGCAGAGTGAGCTTCAAGTTCGCGGATTCATCTGGCAGTAGCTTAGACTTCTCAGTCCTGTACAACTGCTGGCCTGAATCGATTATTTATTGGATTATAACAAAACAAACGGGTAGCTGGCGATATCCCTACGAATTATGTATTTTATTTACTACTGGCTTGCAGAAGTCAAAGGTGATACGTGACAGGAGCCAGCTAATCACAGACGTGATAATGAAGTATACAATGACTGGATTTGTTTGTATGGACATACTCCATTGCGAAATAAATGACTGTCACAAGAAAACTAAAAATAAAAATAAGACAAGAAAACATAAATAAGCAGAGTATGCTTTAGTCATCAGGATACATACACAACGTGAAATTCCAAAACTGGAATCTGGTCAGATAAAACAAGGAAACAAACAGAAAAAACCTAGGTTG
>PNEQ01018744.1:0-13287 GCA_003012365.1 Medauroidea extradentata | reverse complement strand
ATGCACATTATTATAAACATTACTCTCATAAAGCCTTAGTTTAATATCCTACCATCAACACTGTTGAACGATTTATGTATTTTTATAAAGAAAATTTTCGGAATTCCAGTTGCCAACAAAGCCTTAGTAATGCTAACTTTGCAAAATTGCATAATTTTCAAAGTTAGTTTTAGTATTACATAGGCTCCTTTTTGGCAATTGGGTTTCCAAAATGTTTTATTGTAAATGTAGCCTACTAAAAAATTACAGTCAACAATCGATCTCACAAGGATAGTTCAGATCTGTTTATAAGAACTGAGCTCAAAACACCATTATCGAAATTAATTCTGCTACATTTACGAAAAATTCGAATAAAGAGAAATTTTAAATAACTTTACAAACATGTTAAAATACGTAAGTTTCAGGTGTCTGCCTACCTTCTCTGATGAGGTCACAGCTTTGCTGAAAAGTAAAAACACTGCTGGAAAGAGGTTTAGCACGTAATCCACACACATAAAACTTGCATCCACGTTTCGGTTTCATTTATTTTAAGTATCTTGAATTTTAGTCTCGCAATACCATTTTTAATCCGTAGTTTAGATAGCGCAGCTAATAATGGTACATTTCAACGCACAATAACCACGATAATATTCACTTGGCAGTATTACCGTGCAGCGCGGGAACTTTGCCATCATATTGGGTTTCGTAACTTGTAAAACCAACTGCCGGTGACCAGTGTTCCAGTGTTGCCAACTGAAGTTTATGGGAAACCACTAATGGCACTGGAATATCACCACAGACCTATCTTATTAATAGAAAAGAAAATTTTCAATTTACTAGTACCGGTTTAAACAGTCTTCGCCTTCCTGTTTATCCATGTATAAGTTACAAAACTTGACCGGTAATACATTATCTGAAATCACAGTAACTGGTAACAAAATCACTAAAGTGGCAGTTCTGCTAGGTTCGGCTATATTCGGATCACTTCGGTGAGAAAGCACTGCAATCGTAGCTTCTAACACAGCGTCCCGTAGCCAATCCCTCCCGTGTTCCTTCCGCCCGGCCACCCCTCCAACCCCTTCTTTCACACCAATACTATCGCGGCAACTCTATCCTCTGGAAGCGTTACTGGAAGCGCTTTTAAATAGCTTGCTTTTGTTGTTTATGAGTCCTTATCTTCCAATTGACAGTTTTGCAATCCGAGCGGAATTCGTAAAAGATACACCCATATGCACGAGTCATGGTTAGCTTCTAGTAGATACAAGGTTGCAAGTAAATATTAATTTCAATCAGAGCATTATCAGGAAGCTGCCTGGGCAAGCACTGCTTGCCTTGCTTACCCTGACGAGACGCCACTGCTTGTTAACTTCGCTAGACTTTAGGGTCAGCACAACTGCCCCACTATAAACTAACTGCCCGAATGGACAGTTTTATATTGGCCAGCACTAGTCGCCTATCCCGTACTGCTTTGTGATACTGCATAAATTACAGCATAGACCCGTTATAATGAGGTGTTACAGTTCATTTCTGGACCCTGCCCTTGCTGTAGCTGTGTTTTTATACAGCCAAATTGGGCCAATTTTGACCTCAAAAATCCAAAAAGTCATCCATAATTACATCTAAATTGTTTTGAAACATAAGCTTGAAATACATTTTTCTATTAATTAAATGATATATTTTTCAAGTTGCCAGGCACATTTGTTTCTGCTATTTTTATTTTGGAATCTGCATTTAGAGATGTACATTGTTTGTCTCTCCATGTCTCCGAGCTTTTAAGTTTATATTCTTTTCTTTTAAACATGGTAAACTTTTGAGTGAGGTTCTTTGCTCAGTATTTGTTGTTAAAATGACCACAGTATAGTGTCAGTTTTGTTTAGAATAAAATAGTTTGTTTTTGTAATGTACAGTAATGCTAGTGTTGTTAAAATGTAGAATGTTTTAAGTTACTATCTGGTGTAGCAGTATTAATTAGTGAGGTTCCCTTTATAATTGTTCAGCCTGCTAACTTTATAATTGTTCAGCCTGCTAATGTAACCGTTGGTTTAAATATTCCTTTCAGACGTATCAGTGTGCTTCACATGTAGTGAAATAACTTTAAATTGATGTTTGTTTAAATCCTTGTTGTACTGTATTAAAGTTTCTCTCTATATTAATTACAGTACTAATTTCTGGTTCTATCACATTCTCAAAGTGAGGTGATGCTCTTTGAGGCTGCACTAGTCTTCCGGCATAGGGGGGTGACGAGTAGAGTCGGTCGGCATGGAGATTGTAAGTCGGGGGTTGTGCTGGTCGATCATGCTGCTCACCAGCAAAATTTGGGGCCAGAATTCCAAATGGACATTTTGTGGTCTTTCAAATTAGTAGTTGTAATGTAAGGATGTTCAGTGATTTTCTAACTTAAAATAGCTCTGTAGTGGTGCTGCTTTCTACATGTCTTGGAAGCTGGTTTAGGCTTTGGGATGGAACCTTAAGAAAGAGAAACGTGTTGTATTGTTTTGTTTGTGGCGTGATCATGCTTATCTTCTCCGATACAAATTTGTACAAATGCATATGTACTATTTGTTTGTGCATTTAAAGAAGTTTAAAAAAATTAATTTGTACTACTGCTTGTGAATTCAGTGAACCTTTTCTTGTATGTGGTCACATTTTTATAGTATCGAACCTCACATGTGAATCCTGGTATCTCATTGCTCAAGCTCTGTGGCTGGCATCTTTGTGATGGTGGTACCATCACTTTGGCACGTGCTCTTTATGATGATACCCAACAATTATGCTGATTATATTGAAATGAAGTGAAAATGTGACCACTTAACTCGGCCACCAGAATGTTGCCTCGCATCAATCACTTATCCACCATAGCTTCTCACTCTGTGGTAGGTTGGTGGCTATTGCATTGTGCAGTCACCTGAAACCAAATAACAACAGTGAGTTGCTAAACAGATATTTTCACATGTGACGTGCCTGTAGCCCATAGCAAATCAGTTGAACCCTGCTTGCATATCAGCGAGCCAGGATGACAGCCCCCTCTTCTCTGTGTCCTTGTCTAGCTGCGACTTATTCCATCCCTGTATGACATGACAGCCTGTGTACCTTCTTAAGGGGAAAGCACCACAGTTACGGTCTATGACTGGAACTTAAGTTTGTGAGTCTACTGGAGTGGAAGTTTAGTTACTGCAGCTACTATTGCACACACTGGCTCTTCACCTGGGTCTGGCTATGAAATCTATGCTGAATGTACACTTACAACATTCAAGGCACCAGCTAGTAAATGTGTTTTGTCCAAGAAAACATCTTGCCCAAGGTCAGCAAAAATAACCACTTCTTCATTGTGTTGTTATAAAAAAAAAATTTTAAAAATTTTCTTAACAACAGACTGTGTGATGAAATACCAACCACTTCTTTAAAAAAGTAGACATTTTTAATTAAAAAAAAAAAAAAAAAACTGTGTTGCAAAGTGCACATGAATGAAAAGTCTCGAGAAAAAAACAAACCACATGGTACAGGTACTGTACTCAACCCATAATGCAGTTCAAGCAGCATGATACATTGTCCCCATCATTATTGTAATTATAGAAACTGTGTGTTATTTTACAGTGTGGCAGACATTTCATAATATTAAGAGTCATTGCCTAAATATCTCTCAAACTTTACTGAAGTTATACCAAACAGAGTGTAACTGTGCTTTGTGTTTGTGTGTGTTGCAGTCGGGCAAGCTGAACATCCCTGGAGTGATTGCAGGCGGTAGCGACCGACCACGCATCCAGCGTGTTTCCTGCGGCTGTGAGTTCACTGTTGCCCTTGACAACTCTGGCAAGGTGTGGGCATGGGGTAGCAATGCCAGTGGCCAGGTGAGCAACCCTTCTATTTATTATTGTTCATAAAAAGATTGTCACGATTTAACAATCAGAATTATGTTATATTTCAAACTTAGATCTAGATAATTGGAGGGATAATGGGGAGTGCTTAGTCTGCTGTTACTGAACTGTCTCAATGTGTGCTTGAAGTTGTTCAGATGAAAAGTGAACCAACAGCAGTAGCAGTCCATAAGTTATGGATGTGCGGTGAGTTACTGATTTCTGTTGTCTGCATTTTTGACATCAGTTTTGTCTCTGAGAAGCTAGTTATTATCAGTTTTGTTTTGTGAAAAGGAAGATGGCCGAAAAGCAAGTCATTACAAAATCAATTAGTATGTCAAAAATGTTGTGGTACAGCTGTGATAAAAGCTTAAACAAATTTTTGTTGTAAGTTACATATAGAGTTAGGCAAACATTTATTAGATTTTTCGGAAATACTACGTCAGTAAAGTTTGCATTTCTAATTAGAATGAAGAATTTAATTTATTCATATCACATGTATAGGCGCATCACTGTAAGTTGATACTTTAAGAAACGAACTGGTGGAAAAAAGTACTACTGTATTTACATAAGTTTCACTCTTATCAAAAAATCATCTTGATATCTCAGTGGGTATAAGCGGTACAGATGATTATTTGAAATCACATTTAATTTTTTTAACAGCTTTCAAGGACGAATTTCAAAAAATCCTAAAATTACTTTTTTTTTTATTTACGTAAGATTTATTTTAAAGCAAAAGCCATTTCAATATTTACATTGGTTTAGGATATAAGTGGGATTAATTAAAAAACATATTATATTTTTTAAGAGCTTTCAAGGACGAATTTTGAAAAATTGTAAAAGTATTTTTTAGATATTTATTTAAGCATCATTTTAAAGAAAAAATCACCTCCCTATCTGAAATGGTTTAGGAGAAATCACGGATTAATGAAAAACACATTTCACGGCTTTTCACCTCTTTAATTTTCTAATTTCGCAAAATAAAAATTTTTTTGAGATATGGCATAAAAGAGTGAATTAAGATAGTACCGGATTTTAAAAGTGAGGACCTATATTGATAAAACTTTTTATAGCGGTTTTGCATATTTGAAGCAAAGGAGCAATTAGAGCGAACTTGGTATATACATGAAAAGATGCATTGCTGTTGTGTACTCAAGCAATGAACTATCATACAAAGTTTCCTTCAAACCTCTTTTGCTTTGGAAGTCGTAAAATCCATTTTCGACTATGATGATAGGTTTCGAAACATTGTCTAATGTATGTATGTTGTCTTAACAGTGACATTCAATTTTTGTCTGAAGTGTGTGAAAAGTTTTGAACATTCAGTTAACTGTTAGGAAAATATTTAACTATAGGAGTAAATTACTTCATCAAAACTTCATCAAAATAGTCATTCACGTAGTTGCCAAAATGTACAGCATTGTCTAGTTTCAGTGTTTTTTAGCTTTTCTGTATTGACATCAGAAAATTATCTATTTTACAATGTTTCGGTTGTTTATTTGGCAAACGCTCTTTATGAGGGCTGCATTTGCTATGTTTCAGTGTACTAATTACATAGTTTAGTGTGGGCCAGTCATTTTTGATTATAGTCCAAAAATATGGTTGAAAGAGTATGTAGTTAATAGTGTAAGCCTCAAAATATTTGTTGAAATTTGGAGAAAATTGAAAATAATTTAAGTATAAAAATAAATTTACATTTGTACAAAGTCATCGTCCCCCCGCCAAAAATTACTTGCCAAAATTTTTTGTTCCTTACACCAGAACTGAAGTTATATCATGAATACAGTACACACAGGTTATCAGCAATGCTGGACATTAACATGTTCACTTACAAAGTTGAAAAGTACTGTTTTCCAGGTGTCTTGTTTTTTTGTGGACTATCAAATTCCTACGGATGTCAGTAAAACTTTTTGGCATTAATTTTCATGTGTACCGTTCCTTCTGAACACATGTTTCCGGTTCAAAATCTATTCTGAAAAAACATTGCAGCATTACAGTTGACAATTTATGTATATTCAAAAATTGTGAAAATTTGAACATCTAGAAGCCGTTTTGAAACATTTAAATAATGCAGGTGTGGTGAAAATATTACTATATTTTATAACATTTCAACACTAATAAGTTATTTAAACATGACATTTCTATTAATTACCGGGTATTATAAAAAAATGATTAAAGAATATTGTGTTAAGGGAACATGTATGAGAATTTTTTAGCCATAGCAAAGGAAATTATCTCTAATAAAATTGTAGACTGACAGTTTCACCAAGCTGGAGTAGTTTATGTAAAGCAACTTGTAGTTATATGTTGGCAAATCTATTTGTTGTATGGCAGCTAGGAAAGCCACCCAACGAAGAGTCGAGAGCACTCGAAGGCAAACTGTTCATGCTGAAGACAACCAAAAGGGTCATCAAGCTACCTCATGGCTCCGGCAACTCCTGCGATGTGCCCAGAGAAGTCCTTGGAGTGCCGAGCAGCACTATTTCTTTCAAACATACTGCCTTTCAAAACAACATGCAGGTAAAAAATGTCTCTCCTGTTTGTTGTATTGAATGATAATGTTGCGAATTCCAGTTGGGTATTTAGTTTAAAAAATAATTATAAGTTACTTATTCATTTCGAAAACTGAGGTTATTTTTTCTATGAATATGATATTATTTACCTATCATTTAATTAAATAAGCTGCACAATGTTCAGTTGCAGCAGCTCGATAAGGTGCAGTATGGTAATTTGTTAGGACGACACCCACAGCCACCTCCTTGGCATCCACTTGTTTACACTTGCATACCGGCAGGTTGGTGTAAAGGACACCAGGTAGTGTGGTGAACTCACCTGCACTATGCAACAGCAGTTCTTTTTCCCCTTCACTCTGAGGGCGTGATGGAGTGTAAACAGCAGCGCTCAGCCCTAACTTACCTACTCCGCCCTTCCAAGAGTAAATAAGCTGCAATGCAGTGTCATTCTTTCACTGACAGTCGGCAGAGATTTCATCGCCCGAGCGATTAGAGCCAAATGAGTCTTACAGTAATCTCTCAGTTTAACAACTCTCAAGGGACTGAAAAAAATTGTCCTTAAACTGAAGGAGTTTTTAAATTGAATGATAAAAGTGTGTTGGGACTTCATAGTGGACCAATGAATATAGTTGTTAAAGTGAAAGAATCGTTAAACTGGAAGACCTAAAACTGAGATATTACTGTAAATAGTAAACAATTTACCAGAAATTACTGACTTCTAAGTACACCAGGGCACATATTTGTGCAACAACAGTATACCTCATACTGTAGCGTCTTGAATGGAGATCGGTCGTGGGTAATGACAGACATACAGTTCTGGTTGCTATGCAAGAGGATCTTTTGTATCATATAAGCAGCACAGTCACTCTCTGCCATTTCTACCCGACTACATTTTCATAAATTCACACAGCTGTAATTTCGGGCCCAATACTGCACACTGCCTTATTAGTTCGACTAGACTGAACTACAGTCTCTCTCCACTTGCCATCTTTGCTCGAATAACTACTACTGATCCGTAGACAAACACGCTAGGTGGCAATACTGCTTCGTGGATTCATGTACTGGGTACCAAATTACCAGATAAAGCGCTAATTACACAAATAGTTACAGATGAATAAATGTATAAATTTTACACCAAACATTATTTTTGAATTTGGCACAGAACTTGCATTCAGGTGGAAAAAAGGTACGTAGAGCCGAAGTTGTGAATATTATATACATTTAAATGCAAGACATTATTTATGGAAAGTTCAGAATTGAGGTTAAGAAGATTAATTTTGATTACAGATATGTAGTTGGTGCCATAAGCAATTAGGTATTTTAAGCAGGAACATTTAAATGAGTTCTGTGTCCATCCTAAAACCATACAATAAAATAGTGTAATCCGAGCAAGGTGGCACATCTAATAACGCATTGAACTTATGTTTGGGAGCACCTGGATTTTTTTCTAATTCCAGCCATTTGGTTTTCTATGGCTTCTAAAATTGCACTAAATTAACACTAGGACGGTGCCTTAAAGGCCATGGCCAATTTCTGGTCCAGCACTTTCTACCATGTCAGGTTGTGTGTCATTGTCTCTAATGACCTCATGGTTGACAAGTAAATGGCCACATAAATAAAAATGAAGTAAAATAATTGTAAAAATAATAAAAAGTCTTTGCCCAAAAATGAAAAAGTTTTGCATTATAGTTGCTTGTGCATTTTTGACACTCATAATTTCCATAAAATCTGCAACATATGTATAGATAAATACAATTTGTAATTTAGACTTGTGTAACACTGGCATATTATGGAACATCAAATGTGTTTGAGTATACGGTAGAACCCCATTTTTAAAAAACTTGGATTTTACAAAACATTGATTTAACGACAAGGTTTTCTAAAACAGTGACCTAGGGTTCCCTATTTTACGAACTTCAATTCTACGAAACATCAATTTTGCAACAAGATTTTTGGGGACCATGACATTTTGTTAAATTGTAGTTCTACTGTAACAGAGTTTTGAAATTGAAGACATATTGTTGGTAAGTGAAGATGGCTGTGAAAATGTGTGTGTCACTGTGTGTTCGCAGAGCTCAGAGCTTGGTGACATCTGCCCGCCGCTGTCTGCACTAGAAAAGCCGAGCTATGGGCCGCTGACGCTACACTATGTCATGCAACAGTTCCACGGCTTCTATGACTCCACATACATTCTTGGCAAGGTGAGTAGGGACAATACTACTGAACACTGTTACTGACAAAAGGCTAGGTGGGGGGCAGAGGAGACAAACACACAGGGCCTCAGGTTTTTCAGAAAAGCTTGCAGACAGCCCAGGGACAAACTCTCAGGTTGAACAGTTTGAAGTCAGCATTGAGAACAAAGTGAGTCTTTCGATGTGTATAGTGTGGTCACTTGGAAAAGATAGCAAGTGAATTGTTTAATGTCTGCCAAATTGTAGTGTGGTCAGTTAGTTCTGCAACTGTGATACCAACTGTTAGTGCAGGGTGGCCACAGACCTGGAAAACAGGGAAAAATCAGGGAATTTGAAAGTGGTCAGGGAAAACAGGGACTTGCCAGGGAATTTTTTGAGAGGTCAGGGAAAAATTTTACATGTAAGCCTTATTGGGGGGGAAAATGTAGAGTTAATAAAGTAGTTCTGGTCTGTTTCGTGTAATTTTTTTGACATTTCTCTTCTGAGAATTATACTTCCCAGTTCCATTGTTTGGCACTTTAAACCTACCTGCCTTCTTGGAAAATGATCTTGTTTACACACACACACACACACACACAGACACAGACACAGAGTTCTCAGAAGTGACCTGTCAAAATATGAGAACCTATGTGAAATATGCTATAACTGTTTGTGTTCTCATGACTGTTTTTATAAACTATAGTTGTTTGTGTTCTTATGACTGTTTTTAAACAATCAATGGCTGGGTAGAAGTTTTTGGTTAAATTTTTTTTTTCCTTTGCTAAGTAGGTTCAGTGTTTTTTTTTTCTTTCTTTCTTTCTAAATCCATGTATCATAAATATGACACAAAGTTGAATGAAACATGTATGTACAGTTTACTTTGCCAGTACAATATCTCAGAAAAGGCATTTACGAGAATTAGTCCGTTACAATTAAATGTGTAGATACACTTTGACAGCTGTTAACAGCCATGGGTCTTATAACCAATGAGGGGTGAATTACGAGTATTATGGAGGAGCACCGGACGGCAAGGGCGGGTGAAATGTAAGATCCTTAAAAATCAGAGACAAAGAACCTAGTCTGGCACAATTCCAACACTGGAAAATTCTAAGTAACCCCGTCAGGGATCAAACCCGGAAGGCCTTTGTAGCCTCTACAGTTAAATGTTATGTTTCTGTAACATGCAGAGGTAAACTTGATTATCGTTCACTTCAGCATCATTGCTGGCAGTATTTATAACAAAATAATATAGAAGTATGTTAAAATAATTAGGAATGTCAGCAAAGATTAAATTGTGAAACATTTCATGGGAACAATTTTGAATTAGAACATATGAATTTTGCACAGACAGCCGGGGAATTTTTGTTAATAGTTAAGGAAAACCTGGAAAAGTCAGGGAATTTAATTGCCAGTTTCCTGTGGCCAGCCCTGTAGTAGTACAACTAAATAATTACAAAAACTTGTCCCAATCTGCTTAGGAGTTAAGAATGTTAAAAATAATCTTAATGCTCTTAAGATGTTCAGGAGCGCAGCAAGACATTTTCTTGATCTCTGACTGACCTGTGTGTTTGTTAATCAAGATTGTGTTAGGGTAGAAAAAAACAACTTGGTTGAAGTAGCAAGAAAATATTTTTTTCGAGTGGTAAGTTATGTTAATGAAATAACAGTTAAAACTTTAATGTAAGGCTTCGATTTGCACAGGCATGTGTGTTTTAGGCTGTTCACTATAAACTGAGCACTAAATATGTTTTATTGTGCTAATAAATGTTCACTTTTGAGAGTGTTCAAACATTTAAACGTTTACACTGGTCTTTAGTTACATGGAATATTTCCTATTAAAAATAGTAAAAATTACTGCAAAATGGTTGAAAGAAAACTTAATGCAGTGCTCATTTTGTCGTGAACGGTCTGTATATTACTTTTCATTTTGTACAGCCCGAGTTGCCCAATGACCATACAAAGAAAACAACAGTCCCAGAAGTGAGTCATAGAATGTGGGCAATTTACCCCACCATCATAAACGATGCCATGTTTGAAACTTGGGAAAATTCTGTTAAGGATGAAATACATGCTTTCAAAATCCAATCATTCCTCGTCCTACAGTCATTTTTCACAACTATAAGCAAAATTAAAAAATTCTCAAATCTAAAGTAACTAACAATTAAGTACCTAAGAATTCCACCAACTGTGTATTTTGAAAAATTTTTAGTATTGCTGGTCTCATCATTCACAACGAGTTTCATTGTTTGGACGCCAAAAGCGTGACAGTAGTTTTTACAACAAAAACCTTTAAATTTATTTGTAGTTAATTCTTATGTATGTTTGTGCCAATTGTTTTAAAGCTAGTGATTGCTCATTGTCAAAAAGTAGTTATTTTCCATATGTGTGGCAATTTTCCACATTGAGTTACCAAGTCTTCAAGTTAAACTGTCACTATTCACTATATTTTCATTCCTGGAATTTTTAAAAACAATAACCCTGAGAACTGCAGAGGAATTACTGTATGTGGAAGTGATTTTTCAGTTTTATTTGTAAATTTTAAATGATGCTAATATATTGGCTTTGACAATACTTGCACAAGCAACAGAAGCTGTTTTATTGCTCTTGGTATTAAAAGGGCTTAATCAACTCATATAGAGGGTTTTCTTACACTTTATAGTTTTCAGCTGCAGAAGCCATCTTGTGTGGAATGTTTGCAGTGTCTAGAATTGGAGAACTACCAGACAGCAGCGAAGTTGGCGGCCCTGGACCGGAACTACCCTGTAGCACTGTCCTACCAGCTGAAGGCCTTGGCACTCGCCATCCCAGAATCAATTCTTCGTTCCAACCAAAAGCCAACTGAGGAATTGCCTTCAAAGGAAGAGAGTGACGATGACACTGGTCTGGCAGATGACAGCACCTTGAAAGAAGAGCAGAAGAATGGCATTACGGTCCCTGTGCTCAGCAACTCATCACGTGAGGCGAGGGAGTCTGTGAAAGAAGCTAGGAAAATTATTGAAAGTGTGGTTGAGAGGATTGTTAGTAGAGAAGCCAAGTCTAAACATTTGGATTCTGTTGGTATGAATGGTGTAAATTCTAGTGAACAGTTTAATAACCTGGAAGAAGGTGGTCTTGAAGCTGGATCTGTTTCGAGTGAGGATGTTGTGAATGTCTCTCCTAGCAAATGTGTGAATGATCATGAGAACAGTAAATCCTTACAGTCTCCTGGGACAGTGTCAAAATGCAAGGAGACAGGCAGGCGAGAAGGGAAGCCCACAGCCAGTCTTCAGGACGAGATCCATGCATTTGCGGTGGAAGGTGGTAAGGAGCAGCTGTGTGACATGGGTCAGGGTCTGTCCAGTCCTGACTCTGTGTCGTCTGTCGTCAACACACCCTCTCACAGCAAGACAGCTCACCAGCACATTGATGCCAAGGCAGATGACAGACCCCTTGCCTGCAGACCCAGCATGGAGTCGTCGGACCCTCCTCCCAGCAACGTGTCGTCCAGGCACTCGCTGAAGCTGGAACTGCAGACCGCAGTAAGTGTCACGCACAAAGTAGAGAGTTACAGCAGTGGCCTGAGTCCATTCAGTGATGTGCGTGTCCCGAGGCTTGCCTCCTCATGCTCAGCAAGGGGCAGCGCGTCAACGCCTCACACAGATGGGGACGACACAAGTCTGCCAACGTTCACTACACTGAGCTCAGGGGCAGTGTCAATGCGGGGGTCACCGCTGAATTTAGTGCGGGAGGGCAGCACACCAACACCATTTGTGGTGACAAGCTACAAGGACCTAATGTCGCAGGCATGTGCTATTGTAGAGTACTACGTCTCTGTCATGGAGGAGGACAGCCATGCCATGATGAACAAGCTCTTGAACAAGGTAAGACTGCAGTGTTGTCCTTATTCTTGCTGTAAAACTGCTTTAATATATATCCTATTACATGAGATTTGCCATTAATGAAAAATGGTTTTTCTTGCTCCGTAGAAATAAATTAGACATTATATTCGATACTTACTCACATGTCAAACATCACATATTGTCCACACCTATGTTTTGATGTGCTAAATTGGGTTTTTAAGTTACCATGCATAATGTCTGCACCAGTCATTTACAGCAGGCAACACAACTGTGTTTCACTGGATCATAAAAAATAACGAGGCATGTAATAAAACTATGACCACAGTAGTTGATTTTAAACTTTGAGAAATATGATACATACAGTAGACCCCCGTTCTTACGACACCGGATCTAACAACATTGGCGATCTAACGACATAATTTCCAGGAACCCTGGAAAAATTAATATTTTCAAATTGATCAAAGCTAAGCAAAGTGCATTTGATCACAGTAAAATGTTTTTTTAAAAATATACATTTTCTTATATTAAACAATAACATACTGCAGTTATAATAAATTAGTGATATGCAGTTGTGAAACAAAAAAGAACTGTAAAAAATGTTAGAAACTTTGGCTGGAATGCAGTTAAAATGCCCGCGCCTTGTGAGTTAGGCAGCCCGCACAACAACGACATATGTACTAAGGTAGGAAGGAGGAAGTACCCGTCGGGTTTCGGTGGTAGAACACAAACCACAACCCTGAGGTGCTAAGGTAGGAAGGAGGGAGTGCCCGTCGGGTTTCGGTGGTAGAACACAAACCACAACCCTGAGGTACTAAGGTAGGAAGGAGGGAGTGCCTGTCGGGTTTCGGTGGTAGAACACAAACCACAACCCTAAGGTACTAAGGTAGGAAGGAGGAAGTACCCGTCGGGTTTCGGTGGTAGAACACAAACC
>PNEQ01018731.1:0-13970 GCA_003012365.1 Medauroidea extradentata | reverse complement strand
CACTTCGGACTGATAAGGTTGTACATTGTCATTATTAGAAATACTGTTGATTGGATATATGACTGAATTTTATTGTGATTTATAGTGTTTAATTAATTGATGGTAGACGTTTCTTGTGCTTTAATTGTCAAAGTTAATTAACGTGTCTGTGACACAGGAGTAATTGTGTGCATAACTAATTGTGTTGTGAGAGTTCTAGATGATTACTGTTTTGTGTATTTCGTAGCTTTGTGAGCTATTAAATCCAGTACTTAATTTAACTCTTTTATTTGTAATTATAAGACCTCTATCCCAAAGAACTCATGGGAATTGCCCACATATAAAGTTTGTGCTCTCAAACTTGTAACAGTACGTACTTTATTCCAGAGCTTGTGGTCGTACGAGCTTGATTTGAGGTAAATAATTTTCAATTTAAGCCAACTAATGAAATAATTTTCTGAAGTAACATATTGTTCAACAAATCAGTGGCACAGAAACCATACGCAATACATATATGTTGGTACGTAATTGCTACTTTCACATAAATTTTTTTATTTTGATTGTGTAGTCTGAGTAATTAATTTACTAAACACCAGTACATTGCTTAAAAAAATATGCAATACAAAAAACAATAACTGATTATGCAAATAATACATCTCAGTAACTTTTCAAATACAATATTTACTAGTATGTTGTATACAACAGTGTGTTTGGCCACCATCAAAATGTGGGTGATGGTGGTTACCTCTGCATTTGTCTGTGTTCACGTACTGTATTTATATATTTTTTACTTCTATGTTCTTATATGTTCTTATGTCTTTTTATAAATAGTTTATATTTCTTACTTCTACGTCGCTACGTGTTCTTATGAATAGTAAGTTGACATCTAGTAAAAACTGAGTATGGATAAAATAATTTCACACGTAATAGAATAAGGAAATCAATGTTTCTCAGAGTTTTTTTTAAATTTCCAACAATGTAGGTTCAAGGATAATGTGGTGTCATGTATTTACAGTGTGCTGTGAACTATATTTTACGATAAACACAGTTGTGTGGCAACGGCAAAATATTTATACTGATGAATTCCAACATTGCTTTAACAACAAATTTGGTAAACTTTAATATTTTTCCCTGTTAACTTTTATTGTGAAAAACTTTTTCTCGCCCGAGATTTCTGATAACTTTTTTTCTCGGGAATCTTCCAGAAGGTTGGGATAACGTACATCTCTGGAAAAGGGTATTCGTATAATGCGGCAAGACAGACAGGAGCTTGCGCAGACCCCAGTCCATGGTGGGACGCACACTACTGTCACCTGACTGGCGATAGAAATGGAGGGGATCAATTACTGCTTGAGTTGGGTACGTGAGGGTCGCTTCAGCAAATCATGTCAGGGCCTGAGTTACACAATACAACTGAGGGCATGTATACTAAATAGCTTACGCCGCGGCACATATTTAAAAAAAAAAAAGGTCTACGTATGGTTTAAGATACAATGTTTTAGAAGCAACAAGTACTGCGACGGGTGCGTCTGAAAAAACTGTTAAAAAGAATTTTGGCTTAGGGCAGACCTGCCGTTTTAACTAATTTTATCCATTTTAACGGATATTTAAAGGTTATAACGGACAGATGGATAACGTTAGACATTCGCGTATGTTTCCAATACATGTCTTTATCAACTAGCAACACAACAATTAGCGACTCATATGAATGGATTAACGAGATTCCCTAAGCCTTCTTATGTTTACTTTACACCTATAGATGATTCGGGATAAAGTGAGTACACAATTTTTTCTATTTTCCACCAGTTTATATCTTTTTGCTGCATGTAAACATAAACATTGCCATGTGCTTTTATTTACATAGGTTCATACAATGTTTACATTTACATTACACTGCTCCGATAAATATTATCTGCAACATCTACTCATTAAATGAACGGGCGTTGTATATAAGCTATACTCAATAGTAATATTAGACTTAAATACCTGCGAGTTAACGTTTTATGACATTGTTTTCTCTTCATCAACTCTAATTGGTTACGACACACACTGTTGCAGTTACTTAGCTCGTAAATGCATGCGTGGTACATTAATTTGTAATTCAAAAACCGACACTATAAACACACACGACACACGCAATTCAAGAATTCAAGTTCCGTTCAGCATACTGCCATAAACGAAGACGCAATTTACAAAATCAATAAAAAACTTATTTTCTTGATGTGTAATACAGAAAAAAAGAAATGTTATTTCTATTTCCACATGTTCAGGCTGGCGATCGTATAACATAACAGATTAGCAATGACATACAAAAGTATTAGAAGTTACTGTTTATGAATGTGTTCATCAGAAACCCATATTTATTACACAACATCCTGACTCAACTAGCTTTCAAGCGAGCAAAACGAAGCCGAATCGGCGAAAACCTAACTCTGATGCCACCTGTCGGAGGAATTTTGAACTACGTCTGTGGTGCGAGCGTTAGCGGCAGTGTGCCAACGCCTCTTCTGAATTCTGCGGGCGTTGCATCAATTCGTGATGGCGCTAATCAAGTACAACTACACAGTCAGTAGGTATGTCAATAAGAGCGTAAATAAATGTTTTAAAGCATATTGTGACGTGCACTGGCACGTAGCACTTACTTGGCCTCTTATCATACAGTAATTGCAAATTTATTTTTTTTGTCATAATTAATATTTTTTTTGTTGTTTATAACAAATTTAGTAGGCCAACTTAACCAGGGATAAGGATGTATACGGCAGGATCCAACATATTAATTGGGGATGCTAATAGAGACATTAACAGTAAAAGTCTATTCAAAATTAAAAATTTAACTGTTAAAGCAAGAGAAAAGTATTTAATTTTATGTGTCAATTTTATCGGATTCATGTGGTGTTTGGACTCATTTTAAAGCTAATTTAGGTAATTTCAAGCAACGTTTCTAAGTAAACTTTTCTTATATTTTGCCTTGTTTGGATTTTTTAAATTTCAAGTAGCCCCTTAGCTTGCTTCTCCTGGAATAGGATTTATTTGGCAGGCTGGTCAAAGTTCTCTTGCTTGGAAGCACTTACACATAAGTGCTGGCTTTTAAAATTTCAAATAAGCTCTGAGCTAGCCTGGGCTTGGGTGGATTTATCTGGCAGGCAGGTCAGAGTTCACTCGCTTGGAGGCACGTACAGGGACGTGCTGGAATGCGGGGGCACTGCAGGGTGTTTCTCGATCGAAGTGGGTGGTAGTGCCGTCTGCAACAACACTAAAAAGGTGGTGATCCGCGACAGATTGATGACGCTGCACATCCCCGTTTAATAAACTTAAGGGATATTTAGCTGGTATTATGGAATAAAATGCTTTGTAAATTTATCAGTATCTATGTTACATACAATTTTTAGGTTATAAACGTCAATTAACCAGCTTTTTAGGCAAGTTGGATCCTGATGTATCCCTCCGCCGCTTGGCCGAGTAAGTCCGAATGTCCGCCCAGGAAAGTTAGTCGTGATACATCGGAACTCGTGACCGGTCGCCGGGAGATGGCCGGCTAAGTTTTTTGTTGATTAGTTTGAAAAACAGTTGTCATAATCGGAGCTCGTGGACGGTTGTCGGGTGATGGCCGGCTAAGTTTTTCTTGTTTGTGTTTGTCATCGGTTTGTTGTGATCCATCGGAGCTAGGGAACGGTCGTCGGGAGATGGCCGGCTGAGTGTTTTGATTAGTTGGGGCGTCATGGCGGCAGGAAGAGGACGTGTTAGAGGTGGTAGAGGGGCTGTGAAGCCTAGAGGACGGATTCGTTAGAAGAGATCAGTCTTTTTTTTGTCTCTCCTTTTTTGGCATACTGCCTTTTCATTTTATAGTAATGTAACCAGAAGTAGGTATTGATAACCGCGTAGTCAGAACTAAGGTAGATAAAGTGCCGGACCAAGTACTACTATGCAGGGAAGTGGCAAGTTGTAATCCGTAGATAGAAAAGTCACCTCAATTAACTCTGGGCGAGCCCTTGCTTTATGAATTGCCTTTGTCCGTTAAATTGCGTCGAAAAAAGGTTAAAATAAAAGAGAAAAAAATGCCGACGATATGATTTTTCTTCTTCTTATTTTTTTCTTTATCAGTTTCTGACTAACCTCACTGCTATCCGGTCTTCAGTATTATAGGCACCGCCTCTGCATCAGCTCGCTTGTTTTTACCATTTTTCTGCCTGCTAACTACTTGCAATAGCAACGGAGGAGAGTTACGTCCCTGAATCAACAACAACAACACGCAGCAGCTGCAGACGACCCATTAACTACGACTACTACTAATAGAGGGTGATAGGAGATCAATATAAGAGCAGCACCACCACAATATGGTATACAGAGAGGTCAATTACATCTAATGTTTTCTCACTAATGCTCTATTCAAATAAGAAAATACACGGAACTACATGCAATGATTCGTTACCAATCATACAAACAATAATGTAACTATTGTTAATGTTGACTAATATGCAGTAACGGCTAGTGATTTTTTTCAAAGGTTAAATTGTTAGTGCTCACTTTATTCCGAATGACCTATAGAAATATTTTCCTTTATTTTCGGAGAAAAGTCATGCTATAGACAAGTAAATACCGGAAGCATTTACAAATTATTTTACACCAAGACATATATCTTAAAGAAAAATTTTTTAAAACACCTCAGAATGGCTGCACACCATATTTTGAGCCAATTATGTTGTTAAACACACGTTTATGTGTGGCACCATACTGCGAGCAAACTACATCACATTCGAGGCCATAGATAAACTCACAGAGATATAGTCATTTTTCAATAGTAAGTAACCGGTTGAACATGTTTATAATTTCTCTAAACTTTTTCTACAGATTTTTCCAAACAGGAAAACAGGTAAAAAGTTTCACTTCTACTTTACCAAAACTGGTTAGAAAATATGTAGTTTAGTCTGTAAAAACACTTAACAGTAGATGGTTTTCTGTATAAAATCTAAATTTTTCACAGCATTATAATAATTTACTAGTTTCACTACCAAAATTTTACAGCAAGAATCCTCTAAAAAATACTTTGGAAAAGTACGTAAAAGTTAAGCTGGAAATACAGTATAAGACTTAGCAGGATTTTTAAATGCTAATTACAGGATTTTGAAAATAAACTAGGTGGTAGCCCTAGCTTAGGGGGGAACATCGAAAGGGTTTGAATTTTTCAACTTTTATGGCAAAGACGTGCCAACATTTCTGAGAGTTATGATGGGGATGGCTTGTGCCGTGAGGGGGGTTGAGGGGTTGGGGGGCTATTAAAAAAGTCTCTTTTGCATTGCCATGTGATTACAGTATCTACAATTTCCCCTACTGCAAATAAATCAATGTCTTTCTGAAATATCAATGTGTGAGAAATTGGAAAAATTTGGGAAAGGAAGTGGCGTAGAGGAGAAGAAGTCAAGAGATTTTGGTCAGTGCTCAACATCTAGGTCTTTAGCACTGGTGAGGGATAATATTAAGTGTGTATGAAACAGAGTCGGAATGAAGGGATGGGGAAAATGGGAGATCCCAGAGAAAACCAGCTGACCAGTGATGATGATGAAAGGTTTTTCTAGCCATTACTAGAATATGCAGTCCCTGCATTACATCTGTATTGTGTTCAAGTAAATCAGGATGACAGTCCGTCACCTTGGTTTTTTATTTTGGGGGGGGGGGGAAGTGTTGGCATGGTCACACAATCTCCTCCAAGCACTGAAGGGATAGAAAGGGAAGGGCCAACTTGTGCACAGCGACAACACACAAGGTTCAGATTTAACTTACCGCAATACAACTACCATTGAATAGTTCAAGAAAGTACCGTATTTCATCGTACAATCGTCGCCATTGCGTAATCTTTGCGTCTAATTTTTGAGATGACAGAAATGGTAAAATACTTTCATGACATAATCGTCGCACGGCAATGTTTTGTTAACGTTTCTGCATCAGAGATGTTAACTACGCTCAAGTACGTCACTATTAGGACAAAATGGTTGCTGCAAGAATCAATTATAGTTAGTACCAAAATATTCCGTTGGAATGAAAGTGGAACATAACGTTACTAGTAGTTCAACAGTCCGCCATCTTGTGTGTTTGTCTTGCATGTGGACTTTCCCAATTAAGCGTAGTATATCTATGACATCGCAAAATAAAAACGAAGTTTGTAAACACTGCAACAGTAATAAATGGTAGCGGACTCGCAGAAGTCGAAAACAAGAACTTCAAGCAAAACGTAAATGAGAAAACTACTGGATTTATCGGTTTTCTAATAACCAAAAGTGCCTATTTACCGGTAAATACTGCTAATCACAGAATGTGTTCCCACCAAATGTGCATATTTAATTATGAAACTAACCTAACCTCCAAGGTCTAGTAAGCTATAGAAATTTAGTCATTGTTTCAGAGTTCATACGTCAATAGTTCTGTCAGAAATATTGAGTTACTTTCATATAAATAGGGTTAGTGATGAAAAATGTTGGTTTAAAAAAATTTTTCTACCACGGGAATTTTCCTCGAATAATGGTCGCACCTTCGATTCTTTGCGCCCAATTTGGCAAAAAAATATGCGACAATTATGTGGTGAAAAAAGGTATTTCAAATGGGCAAGATGATTTGTAACTGCAATATTGTACTTGGAAATTCTTCCCTCAAATACATTTTATTTTCGTACATACGGTAGTTACATTGTGAACATAGTTTAACAGCAATGTATGTGGTCCCGTAAGTTGCTTTATACTAGATGATGATACAAAATGTACAAGGGTATTACTTTCCCATCACTATGTGCAATTAAATAAAGTTAGACCACTGTACCTCACAAAAACGCATGACACATGATGCAAAGGCTGCTGCTGATGTCATCAGACTCTGCATAAAGCCACGTGTGACTTGGTACTTCGTAGATACTTTCCACACACTCTCCTGCTTCCACAGCTCTGACAGCATTAACGTTAGATAGAATCTTCGAGTCACTCGTTCAGGTACATTCTGCAATCAAAGTGGTAATCGTGTTATAAGCCTTATGAAAGTGTGAAAAATTAAAACACAAAATATTCTAATAGTTTTCCTTGTCATTTCTTATGTGGTCATGAAAGTATGGTACAATTAAGTTCCCCTTTCAAAAGAAAGAAAAAAAAATAATTTCAGCTAAACCTAACTACTGGAAACATATTACTGTATTTACTCATGTATAACGTGCACTTCTATTCCAAAATGACTGATAATAATTCAGGGGTGCGTACTATACACATAAAATAGAAAAAAAAAAACTATATGAAAAAAAAGGCTGGCGGGATGGCCTGGATTAGGAGTGGGGGGAGGGGGGGGGGAGAAGAGAAGGCAGAGTTGTACGTAGTTGTAAACTGCGGGGTGTCAAGAGTGGGAGGCAGAGAGATAGAGAGAATGCTCTCACTGCCCAGTTCCTCCATCATTACTCCTCTTCCTTTTCTTTATCTCAACCCTCCCCCTTGCTGTAACTAATGCTGTTAGAAGACAGCCAGCCAGCAAGCGACCTTGGAAGACTATCTATAGAGGATAGCTGCTCACAAGGGAGGCAAGCCACAAGACAAGGGAGGCAAGCCACACACCACCCTCACCCCCAAACACCCAGCTCCACCGCTGCCCTCTCTGCCGGCACTCTCTAGCCAGCGTGAATGTTATCTTTCATCTCTCTTTTCTTTTTTGTAAGCCAAGGTTTCCTTCCATCCCCTCTTGGCGCCATAAGTCGATGCTTCCCCTTTCGCTGCTTCACCATTTCCTACTCCCTTGTTTTTTGTTTACATGCTAGAAGGTACATTTTTTTCCCCTTGGAACATCTTGTATAAATCATGGTGTGCACTATACACGAGTATATACAGTAACAACTTTGCTGTCCTGGGCGAAGTCAGGTTCTTTTGAGATGGAGGTCCCCGGTGTTTTATCACAGTAAAAGACAATGCACTCTTTGTTTAAATGTTTGTTTAAATGTTTATTCAAAGCTAAAAAAGACGATCAGATAATAAATATGAACAGGCTTCAACATTTCTCAGAACAAATTAAACAATACCCTCTAAGAGCGTAAACTTGTCACGACTTTTATAACCATAACTCAATCGTAATTTTCTTCCAGACAAGCTCGGCTGATAGAAAGTGCAGATAAGCATTTTTTTATGTTTTGTCCTTAAGCCACTAGTTTGGCTGAGTAAAAAGAAACAGCTTGTAAAATTATAATGCAATAATAGATAACACATAAACAACGCAAGTACAGTAGAGCACCCCGTATCTGGAATTCCACTATCCGGAACTCCTACAATCCGAATGTTTTCTAAGGTGCGGTCCAAAAAAAATATTGATATTTATTATTACCGAGGCATTAAATTCCCATTATTGGCGCAGATTACGCCCGTCTAGATGCTCTGCACGCACGTGTGTAGTGTCTGTTCAATGTTAGTCTTACGTGCGTAAAAAAAAATTCGGTGGCGTTAAATTTCTCTTGTTTGCGCAGTTCATGCCCCATCTATACGCTGCGCTGCTGGTGGTACGGGTGGGGGAGTGGTGTAGTGTGACTGCTTGTGATGTGCGATCGCTAGTCTGTACGTATCTGCCGACACGCAATGTCTTCAAAACGCAAACTTCCAAGTGATGGTAAAAAGAGAAGGAAACAAAAGAAAAAAAATTCTCACAATTAAAGAAAAGGTCAAGATTTTCAAGAAACTGGATGCTGGCACTTCTGTTAAAAATATCAGACAATCGTATGATGTCGGCATTACAACGATTTACGATATAAAGAAACAGAAGAATGAACTGTGTAAGTTTTATTCGGAGAGCAATACGAAGAAAGAAATTGAAAATAGAAAAACAATGCAGGGTAGTAAATGTGGCGACCTTGATACAGCTCTTTTTCAGTGGTTTCGTGTGCGGCGAAGTGAAGGCGTTAGCATTTCCGGACCGATGCTGATGGAACAGGCAAAGATGTTCCATGCTGAACTGAATCCAACATACGATTGTGACTTTTCATTAGGGTGGCTTCATAAACACAAGTTTAGTTTATATAAGTGTTAAGACATTACGTTTTATTTTTTATTTGCAGGAAATGTGTAGCCTACAGTGAGTCACTGTAAGTGTTGTACGTAATGTACTTAACTGTAACAAGTGTTATCATTTTATATTTTATTTATGCGACATGTGAATACAGCCACTGTACGTACTGTGTGTAATTTACGTAACTGTAACACAAGTTTTTTAAAGTCAAACATCTCGCTTATGTTAGCTTGCTTTGGCATGGACTAATTGTTTTCAGAGTCACGTAGCTGTTCTGTGCCCAATGTAAGGCCACGTACTACAGTATGCCTGGCACATAATTTGGCGCATACTAGCACGTTGCTAGTGCAGAGGCCTGCGGGGCCAAGGAAAGTAAGGGAAATAAGGAGGCGACACAGATAACGTTGGCTCACACACCAACTTATCTGCCAGCAGCGGCCATAGTAGTTCAAGCGCGCCCAAGGCAAGGTCACTACATACAACCGGATGCAGCTGTCAACACCCAACCCCCTCCAACTTATTATGTTGCCAAGCATAATAGCAGCCGTTTCGAGAGCGCAGTGTTGCTACATCTAAGCTCAGCTACAGGATGTTCACAAACTTTGGGCTTTTTAAAAAAAAAAAAAACAATTAGGAGGCCTATTAGTGAACTCCTACTATCCAGAATAGCCGAAATCCCGACCATTCCGGATACTGGGTGTTCCACTGTAGTATGTAGTGCATAGGTGGGAGCGTTAACTTTATTATTGCCAGGCCCAGGTGAAATGCCAGTGTGTTCATCAATGGCTGGCTGAACTCTAGTTCCAGCCAGCAGCAGTGACACTGACTTGCAAACTAAAGTTCCAGGCGAAGAACGCAACTGTTCGCTTGTCCTTGAGCAAGGTGTTAGCTGCTGGCAGAGAAAGAGTTGAAGACGCAGCTTGACACCAGGAGAGGTGGACGGGAGGGTAGTCAGAACGCAGACGAGGTGACGTCATGCTTAGGATGCCTGTCTGCAACAGTCGTGCGCTCATGTGCTGTTGCCTTGGTTTGCATACAGGGTTGAGGCTACAATCCCTATTTTATTCAAATGTTTTCACAAACCCCTCGCATCATAATTATGAGTGTTCCTGTTTAAAAACACAGCATTTGTACATTAGCTTCGTTGTGAATAATGCTTCGTTTAAGGCCACATACCGCCGTGCCGTGAGAAGCTGCAGCGAACAAGCGATTAATTGTGAGATAACGCTGTGGCGGCCGAGTTACATTGTCACGTTTTCTGCTTATTTTGACGGAATCAACATACTTTTTGGGCATCATCGAAAAGAGTACATGCCAACCTGCTAAAATAAACTATCATTTAATTAGAACAAGAAGTTTTTTTTTTGTTAAATAGTAGGCATGTGCGAAGGTATGTTTTTAAATGTGAAGCGAAGTCGAATCGAATCTTGAATTGTGCGAAGGAATGTCGAAGGAAAGCCGAAGTCGAATTTAATTTTTTTCACATCAGACAGCAAAGAAAAAAAATTATCACAAACAATTGGTAATGAAAAAATTAAATACACCGTATTTACTCATGTAGCCTAACACATTTTTTTCTAATGATTTTTTGGGTTCAAAATAGGGGGTGCTTAAGATAAACGAGGATTTTTTTTAGTGAAATTATAACCTCCATAACTCAAAATTATATTACGGAATATTTAAATGTCAACGTATCTGAACAAAACCAACTTTAATTTAATGTAACATGAACACCTGCCTACGAGACGTAACATTTTAGGCGTGCTCCCTTCCAACCGCTAGAAGAAGCCATATTTACAACCACAAATTTCCACTTTGTACAAGAGGTTAATTTCTTTGTTCATTATCGCTGATGACAAAAGTAAAATTACAGAAAATGGCAATTCTGATTTAAATGAATCTGCAGTCTTTACGGTTTAAGATTAAATTCATAATAAATCGCCGCCGTAATATAGAACTGGAAACGTAAACAATAACATCGTTGGCAACCACATAGAAGAATGAGCAACATGGAGGCACCACACTCCGTTAAGACTTTCTCATTTGTGATCGGGGCCAAGGCCATAATTCTAAGACAGTGATCGGGACCACTTTAATGTTGATTTTACTCTAAATCTTGCAGTACTACCTGTATGCAGTTTTCTATGAACCTTAGTTCTGTGTTGTTTACGTAATATATATTTGCGGGAAAGCAGAAATTACAGTGGTGTTGAGCTAAAAAAATGTTTGAAGCATAAGGTGTGTAGGAAAATATTTTTAATATGTCCGTTATTTAGAATATTCCGGTGTTTGGAAGTCTGGATAAATGGTACTTTACTGTACTTGATGATTTACTGGCTACAGATATTGTTTTCGTTGCGCCGGCGTAGTTTTGTTGGATTATTGTGACTCCGGCTTAAGTGAAATTGTGCCGCCGAATGTAGCCTAAACAAAATAAATAGTTCACCACTGTGCCATGAATTTGAGTTTTTAAGTGAAAGTTATACAGAATAATACAATTACAAATAAACGGAAAATTACCTGCTCCACACAAATAATTTTGTCTGTTTTCATGCGAATTGTGGTTATCTTCGACCGACTTTCAACTCGAAGATTTTTATTAGTCGAAGACGAAGTCGAAAGAACAAAAATCTTTGATTCGACTTCGACAACGCGAAGCTTCGCACACCCCTACTAAATAGGTATCAACTCAATTATAATGAAATTTTGGCCAATTGTTTTGGTTTGGGGCATCATAATTGGCCCAACTCAGTAATAACGAGAACACTGCTATAACGAGGACCGAACCTGGAACCGTAACACCTCATAACAGGATTCTACTTCCATTTCTATGACATCAGTGCCAACCAAACCTTCCTCCAACTATTGAATCAAACATGTGTTTGATTCACTTTTAAAATAAATATTTCAAACAATATTTATACCAACAGGAAGATAACAGTAAGAATATTTTTTTGAAAATTTATTTCATCATACAGTAGAGCACCAATTTAATGAACGGGTGAATAAATAAAACAGAGATTTAACAAAAGGATACTTAGGAACCTTAAAAAAATAACAAAAAACTATACTGAATAACTGACTTTGATAAAATGGAATACTAATTGTAATGTAAATGTATTACAAATACTAGCACTGGCCGTAGTATACACTTACTTCTCTGTAAATAAGCTTAAACAACCTGTCGAGAGAAAAAAAAGTTAGAATTCAATAAAATCTTTGGCCGCGGGAGTGACTTTGAGATAAGCACGCACGGGGACGGCCGAGCGATGCTGAACTGTGTAACAAGCGTGCACCTAGATCCTCATACTAAAGGCTGGCGAGTGAACAACGAGCATCTAGGTATCCAGTCTCCACAGTGTGGTGGTGGACAGCACAGGAACTAATTCACAGATAGTGCTTTGTGTCTCCGTTAGAATGTGCTGCAGTGCATCGTGTTCTACTGATTAATTCTATTACCGACAGAATGCGATGGTGTCCAGTGTGATTATTCACTGTCCCATCCCGTGATAAAATAAACAAATTTTTATATAGAAAAAAACATAATTTTATATTTAAGTAGACTTTTTACAGTGTATTTACTACAGTACCATAAACAATTTTTTTCTCTGATGCTAAAAAACGCTAGAGTGCAAAGTAGTTTTAGTGAGCAGACCAACTAGCTTGTTTCACGAGGCGGGCCCCACAAGTTACAACGGCTGCCGTAGCGCATATTTAATTAATATTTCACCATTGCCTGGCAAACTTTTAAATAAGTTTTTTTTGTTTTTTACCATTTTTCATAGGAATTTCCTGAAATTTGTTGGTTGAACAGGCAGAAGACAGACAAAGATTTTCGGCTCGGTGCTGTTAGTCATCTCTTCTTACATATTGATGATGCGCGGGCAGCCTGACTCACCATGCGCACGGTCACCAAACGCTCCACTGAAAGGTTAACGCCTACCTCGGGTGGGATCGGGATAGCGAACTACGCTGTTGATGTGAGTGAAGGGCGCCAGCAATACTCCCCAGGTACTGCACTTCGAGACTCTTAGGCCTCAGGGTGTGGTTTGTTCGGTGTGTTCGGTATCCCACCCGACGCGTTGATGTGAGTGATTGAAAGCCACTTAACGTGCGGCGCGTCGATGTGCGTGATTGAGTGGTGAAAGCACTTGAATGGATTAACACATATGACACTGACTATACCAGAACTACACACTTACTGGACGTTGGCCCCCAGTACGCCTGATAACTTACGTTGCTTATACTGGCAATATTAGGTGTCTAGAAATTATGTAAACAGTATTTCACTTACAGATGATTTATTACGCTTACGGTACATAGTGCCAAAATAATGTCTGAATTACGCACGCAGCGAGGTAAACGTAGTGATGCGTCCCTTGCAGTAATCATAACCCTAAAGCACAAGATAGTGCACGTGATAGTGAACTTTGCGTAGTGACTACGACCTGCTGGTATATCGCACGTGGTTTGTGAGTGATCAGTGTGGAGCTGGTAAACGATGTGAGTCTACGACACCAGAAGGTGCACCTCCTTAAGCAGCGAGGGGCTGGCGGCCACTATGATGGACCATCAGGTTCACTTGGAAGCTGGCGTAGAGAGTTGAGTTGCGGTGAGCACGTGCCTAACTAACGTGTCACAAGGCAGCCGTTCCTGTGCACGTTGTAGTGTGGTAGGGCTCTACAAGTGATGTTAGCGGTACAGTGCGAAAACTGTGGCGAGCTATGCTAGGCCGGTGGTGGGGTGAATGGCATGTAACACGCTGCACACAGAGTGATGTTCTCAACGAGATGAATTGCGTGAGTGCGTGATAATGAAATGAATTTACAACGTACTGCTCACATGTATGCTGAACACAATGGCGGTGTCATAACCTGCACGTGGTCGGTCACAAAAACATGAATTACGCCCTTAAAATGTTACACAAATACAAAATAACCTTAGCAACGCGTGTGCAAAATTATGCTGAATAAAACAAT